>CM030855.1:3825214-3992714 GCA_018105865.1 Metaphire vulgaris
TGATGATAATAATAATAATAATAATAATAATAATAATAATAATAATAATAATAATAAAAATAATAATAAAAATAATAATAATAGGTAGTGGTAGTAGTAATTGTTGTTATTGTTGTCGTTGTTATTGTTGTTATCGCCGTAGTAGTAGTGGAATGGAGTCTGACAGGTAAGCAGTGTTTTACCTGTTCATATTCCCTCCTGAGCCGACCATCTCCTTCTTCTTCTTCTTCTGATGATGATGGATCGAACGGAACGGAGAGTGTGCGTCTTGGCGTCCGTTGGTTCCTTTTCAGTTCCCACTCAAAGGTAGCTCGGTCCGGGGACTTGGTCAGGCCTGGGCGGATCGCACGGGCGGCGGCGACGGCGGCGGTCGGTCGTGGGGGCAGGGACTGTGGGACGACGATCCCTCTTGAGAGGGTCGACTTGGAGCGAGGGGTTTTCGGGACGACAGCCGGGGTGTTGTGTTGGGTTGAGGAGGTGCCGGGGTCTTACGGTGCCTTGCCGACTGAGCTCCGATGCGCGGACGAGATCCCGTCTTCGGTCGATCTTCGGTCGCAGATTTCAGTCGGTTTTCCTCTGAAAATTTAATTACACATCGTTTTAATTAAGACGGGTAATTGGCAGTAGTAGTAGTAGTAGTAGTAATAATAATAATAGTAGTAGTAGTAGTAGTAGTAGTAGTAGTAGTAGTAGTAGTAGTAGTAGTAGTAGTAGTAGTAGTAGTAGTAGTAGTAGTAGTAGTAGTAGTAGTAGTAGTAGTAGTAGTAGTAGTAGTAGTAGTACTAGTAGTAGTAGGCCTAGTGGTAGTAGCGCCCCATTCAAGTAGCGCAGTATACAATGTAAAAAATGCCTCATTCAGTTCCTGTGTAACTTCCGCAAAACTTTATCTTTATTCTAGTATAGCTTAAGTTCTAACCCATCTTGCTGGAGGAGGCAAGAGACAAGAATTCCTGCCCGTTGTCTTTCAATTCGTTCAGCGAAATGACGAGAGAGCTCCTCGCTTCAGCGATCAGTCTTATCATCGACTTTGTCTCCTGACTGTACATCTCTCCCAACAGACGATTAAACGAATCCTACATCAAGCAGTTATATGATTAGACAGGCAAAAACTACGCCGATAAAAAACAACATCAACAGTTACTACTACTACTACTACTACTACTACTACTACTACTACTACTACTACTACTACTACTACTACTACTACTACTACTACTACTACTACTACTACTATAGTACCGATTATCGGCCGCCGATTATCTGTCCTAACCATCGGTAGATTAATTATCGGTCTGTTATCGATTGCCGGCAGATTATCAGTGCACGGCTATGAGGTTGAATTTAAGCCCTGCTGAGCATTTAGCTGTCTAAAAACTCTGCATATGAATTTAATGGGATGGCGGATTGGAGTTTATCCCCTATTGACTGGCCAACGTTCCCCACTGGAATCATCGCAAATTACTTCCGGGGGTTGTTTGAATTATTCCCCACCCCAACTACAAAGCAAATCGAACGCCTGTCGTATGCAAAGGCGCTTTCCGTCATGGACGTTAAAAACGTTGAAAATTAAAACAAAAAACGTTAAACAATGCCCTTTTCGAGGTAAAATAAAATACGTAAAAAACGTGTTTTTATAATTCATGCTCTCACACACACACACATTCTTACCTGAATATTGTTCGGCAGCCTTTGAACCTTCTCTTCGAGGTTGGTCGGCATCGGTTGGAGTTCGATGGATCTTCCTCCGGAGATGCACCGACCTCCACGGCGACTGGTCGACGGCCTGCAGCCCGTGGACTCGGGACCGGTCGCTTCGTCGCCGCGAGAACTCGACCGTCGGCGGTTTCCCACCCGGAAAAGTTCCATGATCTTACTCACCGGCCTCGGGGAAGCCATTGTCATCGGCTACCATGCACATATTCCAATTAAATTCACTACGACTGCCTTATATTTCAGCTCGAATATGATATAATAATAACAATTAATTAATAATAGCATTTGTATAGCCTATGGCGATTCAAAAGAATGTGAATTGGTCATTTAAAATCATTTTTACAAAATTACTCCGAGCAAAGTAAAAATTTAAGGCAGTAGAAACAACCTGGAAGAAACGAGGCAGATGGCAGGACTCGCAAATTTATGTATAGTAGAATTTCGTTATAGCATATTTAGCGGGTCGTTAAAATTCTGTGGGTTATATCCGAGGTACGTTCTATCTAATACCATATAACACGGTAGCGCATCGCAGTCACACGGGGCCGTAGGCTTACATTGTTGTACGTTATAACCGAGTCCGTTATAACGAAGTTCTACTGTAATTTGAACATCGACAATTGTCTTAATTTTAAAGACCGCTTCAGTCAGAGAAAACATAGTGATAAACCCATTTCCTACCTCTATACGAGTTTCGTCCGTGAATAACTCGTTTCCGGAAACGATCGATTTACCAGTTGGCGGTAAAACTGGAAAAAACCGTTTCTGTGCCGTTGTCGTTCGGACGTGGCAGGACGGAACTGCGGACTAAAACGCCTGCGTCACTCGTCGATTTCACGCGACAACACCAGTGACGAACAGTCACGTGACGTCATTCAAACTTAGGTCGTGTCAGCGGAGCCCGGTACCAGTGCGTCTAAAATTCTAAATTCGGCGCCCGCGCAGCTATGGAACCAGATCAAGTTCCCATAATTTGCATCGTTACACGCAGTGACAATAATACATGGACCTATTATTCTATGCGTTTTTGGTGAACACGCGCCCCATAGAAACACCGCGTCAGGGTAGAGATATTGCGTGCCGTTTGTCTCCTTATGTCGTACGAGCGAATAAAACAATAAAAAAGAGGTCAATGCTGTTTACCTATCATCGGAGTCGGCTCCATAGGGAAGACGGGGGTCCTTACCCCCACTGAATATTTCTCCTCCCCAGCGACCCCCATATTTTAGTGCACTCATTCTAAGTAACTAGACTATAGTTAAAATTTATGAAAAATAGTTGGCCCGCCATTCTAACGCGTCACCCCCCCCCCAAATTGCCATATCCCGGAGCCGCCACTGGCTATCATTCAGACGAAACTTCGATCAAAGGCGACCTCCTGTAGTCGGAATGTTTCTGTCGGGGGTTTTAAATGACGTGTTTAAAAGCCAATTTCGGCGATTACGCGGTAATCGGAGAATTGGACAGTTCTGTGGAGACAGGTCGACGGACATTTCGAGTCGTTTGTTCCGCGGAACGTTCGTTTTATGGTCGACGATAAATGCCTATCCCCCCCCCAGAATCTTTTCCAGCAACGAGAAAGTGCAACGCCGTCTTTCATGATCAACATACAAACGGTCAGATGTATGTCCAAGAATTAAACGAAGCTAATGATCTGTATTGCGCATACGCGCGACGAGGAGAGAGAGAGAGAGAGAGACAGACAGACAGACAGGACACAGTGGGACAGAGAGAGAAATAGAGACAGACTGAGATACACAGATACAGAGAGAAAGAGAGAGACAGACAGACTGAGATATACAGATACACAGGGACAGAGAGAGAGAGAGAGAGACAGAGACAGAAACGGAGACAGACAGAGACATAGACAGAGACAGACACAGACAGAGACATAAATAGAGACATGCAGACAGAGTCATAGACAGAGTGGAACATAGGAAGACAGAGACAGAGACAGACTAAGAGACACACACACAGAGAGACAGAGAGACAGACAGAGAAAGAGATCTGAACGGAGAGAAAGATTTAAGACACAGAGAAAAGAGAGAGAGAGAGAGCGAAGTCAATGACCGTTAATAACATTTCCTGGTAACTGATCTTTGTTCGGAGGAAGAACGTCTCAATATCTTCGACATAATTAGGAACTCCAATCGCCGGCCGAATTTTGGGCAATGACCGGATTTCAGAAGTCCTCTGGAGGGTGGCTGAAGTGGGGCGTGGAGATGGGGCGGAGGGTGGAGGTAATTGCTTCGTGCCCCGTTAGCATTTTCACCTGTAACTACAGCAATAATTTTTGTGATATGCCATCGCGGTGAAAACCGATAAGCTATAACTTATAAGACGTAAGCACTGTAAATCGGCGTCGTCTATTCTTTTTCTTTTAATAATTTTAGTATGCTTCAGTCTACTGAAGGGCGGAAGTCGTGGAACAATGAAGAATTAAAGGCTAACGGAGACCAGGGAAAGATCCAGAGGAGGATGATGGGAAGAAAATCCGGGTTTCTCATAGTCAAAGATTTCTAAAAATTGAATTCTCTTCTAAAATATGAGTCTAATAAAAATGTCAATTGATTTTCACACCCCCTCCCATCTTCCGTGTTCTCCGCCCTTCGATTTGGATAAATATTGCACCAACTTCGCCTGCTATGTTTATCTGTTTATTACATGTAGAAGTGTGATAATTAATATTAATTAATTAATTAATATTAATTATTATAGCAAGCGTCAAAAGGACAACATAGCGCAAAGGTTATGGGCGAGAGTTACTATAATCGATAGCAAAAACAAAGTCAACACTGCATATCAAATGGTCCATATAGATCCATGCATTCGTAGAGGTATCTCGCAGCTATTGACGTAGGCCTTATGTGGTAAACAACATATACTTTGGACGCTGGCCGTAGACGTGTGAATATTTAAGCTGTGTGGTACAGAGACCGAATGACGGTCTAAACTTCGATCAATTCGGTCTTGTGTGTTATTGCTTGTGTTATTTCACGTCCGAAACAAAGCCGCGTAAGACGCTTAGAATTTCAAGACCGTTGAGGACGCGGCAAAACGACATTTTGCACCAGGCAAACACTAGGATTCGAACGGACAAAACTATTACAGTCGAACCTCGTTATAACGTACTCGGTTATATAGCGAATCCTCGATTATTACGTATCGCAATGTACGCTCCCGTGCGATGCACTAACGCATTGAATGAATATTAGATATAACGTACCTCGGATATAACGCACTGAATTTATACAGACCTGCTAGGTTCGTTATAACGAAGTTCTACTGTATTTTTACTTTTTTAAAATAAAGGTTGGTTTGTAGGAATAGTTTGAAACTGGAGCTTGTACAAAATTGTATTCCTATACCTGACTAACGCATGGCTACGGTGTACGTTTTGTGCTAAAGATGGCTCACACGTAGGCCTATGTCAAGTTCACGACTTGTCTAAGACCTATATGCTCTCTGACATAAACTCATTGTCAGATACGTAATTGTTAATTGATTTTCGTTAACTGGTGATTTCTTGACCATCAGCTCGTGCCTTTGAAAATATTGAGCAGGAAATTCACCAAGACAACAAAGGCAGTCGAATTTTTGCTCAAAACCTTTCAGAATTTTGACTCCAGAGATTGTTTATAGCGAACAGATCAGAAAGCGCCTTCAACACTGTACAGTGTAGCTCCGTGAAACTGTTATGCCATTAGCTTTAATTATGTAAATACCTAAAGCAGCCTTAAGGCATTCTCTGTCTGTCTGTCTGTCTGTTTGTCTGTCTGTCTGTCTGTCTGTCGTGCATCCAGTGGCTTTTCCAGCCACCTAGACATTGGGGAGTTCAAAATTTCTGGGGGAAACAGACATTGGGAGGTCAAACAAAATTTTGGGGAAAATTCAAACTTTGGGAGAGGGGAAAATTCCCCCCCCCCCAGAGAAGACCTAGAATAAACACTGCGTGCATCTGATCTGTCTGTGTCCATATATCTACTTGAGCGGCGTGTCAAGGCGCTGTTTCCAGAGCGTAAACTGGCAAATTGGCCCCGTTTTGCCATCACAAAATATCAACTGATTATACCAAACGTTGTACCAGCCTCAGGGACGAATATTCTTCTTGGTTTCTGAATTTCAGTGGGCGCGATGCTCTTTATCCTAAGAATAAGCAGCTGCTGTTGTGCTGCTTTCCAAGGCGCTATAGAAATACACGAGATTTTACTTTACTTTACTTTTACTTTACTTTTGATTCCACAACAATTAGATTCCCGGTTTTAATTTTCAGATTTCAAGAAAGCAATAATGTAACACAGCAGCAGATAACAGGCCTATCTGAAATCATATAACAAGTCAAAATACTTATTGATTTTGATCGGAAATAAAGCGAAGAAAAGAGGAGAGAATGGAAATATTAACAGAGGATTGTACTGCAGTTGGATGAAACTAATTAGATAAAGTATTCATACCAGACTAGAGGCCTATGAGTCTGACCAAGATTTGTTAGAATAGTCAAATCTTTCTCTTTCTCACTTTTTATATTAGTTGGCAAGGCAAAATAGTATGCGTTTAGTCAATACGGTATATTGTCATAATAATATTCATATCGATAGTTTTTTTATTGAATCGCATTGCAACACCCTCTGGCGAATAAGATTTTAAAGTTCTTCAGGTGGTCATAATATAGCGCCTTTAGTTAGTAAACATATCCCTCCTCTTCTTCTCTGAATCCTTATTTACATGACCATCTATCTGTCCACCTATCTATCCATAAATGCTCAGTTGCATTCGATTGGATCTGAGTAAGTCAACTGTTTTGCAGGGGCGTAGCGACGGGGGGGTATATCGGTATATATACACCCCCAAATCAGTCTGCCTTAAAGCTTGTTATGTGATTTACATGTGATTATATGTGGTTTATAGTTAAGATTTATAACCACCCAAAATATTTATACCCTCCCAAATCAAATTCCTGGCTACGCCCCTGCTGGTTTGCTTAGTGCTCTGTTTCAAACTAGGACCCAATCTGTAAATGTCGCAGCTTTTTAACGTTAGCTGCACGTAAAACTGTTCAATTCTCTATACACTATTACTGTAAATAAACGAATGTGCAGTATATATATATTTATATATATATAAATATATATATGATTATAGTATATATATATACATATATATATATATATATATATAAAAATAGATTACAGTATTCTTCGATCACCGAAATAATAAGACAATATGTATAGATCTATAGTCTGTCATAATTTCTCCGGTCTATAGAACTTTACAAAGAAAAGTCTTAGACGACATCCATTTGAAAATAATTTAAGCAAAATAATAGCACCAATTACACAAGACTGAATTCAAATAAATGCGTACAGTGTGTTATGTTGGGGTTGGGGGGGCATCAGGACTAGTTTATGGCCATAGCCAGTGGCGGTTCCAGGATTTTTGGTGGGAGGATGAAATGAATTCATAGAAAGTTGGGGAAGAAAATAGAAGAGAAAATCTATAAACTTTGCCGGAAAAGGCTGAAAAAGGGAATTTTATCCCTAATTTGACTGTACTTTTACGGAAAAATAGGTTTCACAATCAAAAAAGTAAGCTCAGAAGTCCGGTTGGGGGATGCAACCAGGGTGCGATTTGTGACCTGGAGCAGTGGGGGGGGAAATATGTCGAGCTTGAGGGGATGTAGTTGTTGGGGAATTGTATCAGTGGGGGATGTAGTGGTGGGGGATGTAGCAGTAGGGGGATGCAGTTGGGCAGTGGCGGGGGAGGGGAATCCCCTTACCCCTACAAATCGCGCCCTGGATGCATCCCCACTCATCCCCCCACACGTGGAACCCGTCACTGGTCATAGCGGCGAGTAAGGACAGGACAGAATCAGAGAGCTTGGAGTAAGAAGACTCTTCTCCACCCAGCAACATCTTCGGTCGACTTAACCCCTTCACTGGGGATCCCGGATATAGCTGTCCATTTTACATTGAGTTACAGTTAAATACACGGTTAAGGGGTTAACAGCAAATCTCCGGTCTTGACGGAAGGCGAAAGCGAACGGCTGAACAACACGTGAGGAACTGCCTCGTTGTTAGCCAAATGGACCTTGGTAACCGTCCTTATGTCTTTCTGCATCGCTGAACATGTCTGGTTGAGACACACCGTGCGATTTATCTGACCGACAGTATTCTCCTAATAAAATTCAACAGGCTAGGGAAACAGATGGCCGGCGAAAGTCTAATAGAAAAACTGCCATCTGAGGCACACGTTTTCTAAATTAGATGGACAGGAGAGAGAGAGAGAGAGAGAGAGAGAGAGAGAAAGACGATCCATGCAATCTGCGCACTAGGCGACAGCTTGGAACAGATAAGGTATCGATAACGGAGGCTTCGAATAGCCGTGCCAGATAAGATAAAATAGTATGCCATAGTTTACCTTCCGTCGTTTTCGACAGATACAGTATCGAGGTCCTTGTTAAGAGAATTCGGAATCTATCCTAGTCTTCATGATACTCTGTACATACAATGTGTGTATATATATACATTATACAATGTATATATATATTTAAATACAATGTTCAATGTGTATATATGTATATACAATATATAGGCCTATATGTATATACAATGTATATATATGTGGGATTAGTCATTCTATATTCATCCACCTTAGACGCGAAACTAAGTGTGAGACCAGGGGCGGTGCTAAGGGGGTGGGTCCGCGGACCCACCCAGTCTCGGGCAGGGACACCCGAGCAAATCGTGCAAATCTGCAGAGAAATTATGATTTGGGGTGGGGGTGATGGGGAGGGGTAGTCTCAGCCTGGTCCTGTTTGTGTAGATTACAACATTAGACCCACCCAGCCAACAAAACCCAGCGCCGCCCCTGTGTGGAGACTAATATCTCTTGTCAGAAATTCTTAAAGAGTATATACACAATCGTGGTCTAAATATTCTGCTAATTGGCTTTACGTCAGCTTTACTTTACTATAGTGCTGTTCATATATCAGCCTGTCTGCAATAATTGTCAATATGCAACGCCCGTAAGGCAGAGAAACAGTGGCGCACTTGACATTTTTGCCCCCGGGGTGCCTCCCTCCCTCCGCCTCACCACCCCCCACCTTAGGCACGCCATTGCAGAGAAATCAACGAATGGAAGTCGATATATTCTTCTATTGCCGAGTTTTCTGTGAACGCACGCTTCTGTTGGAGTCGGTTGCTAAGGGAAACTCTATAGCCCTGCCAATCGAAACAGATTAACTGCAAAACAGATTAATTATTGCTTATCCTTCAATGCAAGCCACTGCAGGCTTTTTTCCGATTGTCGGACGTCAGGACGAATCCGGACTCAACTGGGAGGCAAAATAGTCGGACAGATCGCGCGTAGTAGCCTATCTTTTGCCTGGCTAACTAGTTCACCCGCTCCAGTAACCTCTGACCTCGGGGTCGAGACTCGCAGAGAGAGAGAGAGAGAGAGAGAGAGAGAGAGAGAGAGAGAGAGAGAGTCGATTTACGTTGGTTCCGTCATTTGTTTCTGAGCTTTGCAATCGGATTGCGTCTCTCCAGTCTTCTTCTCGCGTTGCGCACCGCCGGACTGCAGTTCATCAGCAGATTGCTACAAATGGTATTTCCATCCGCCGCTCCAATCAGTTCCGTTCGCTTTCCCGTTCGCACCCCCGCTTTTCTCGACGACGGCGGCGGCGGCGGTCTCTTCTTTCCTCCCGGCGGGGGGAGGATGTAGAACGCGGGTCGCTGCTGCTGGCGGCCCCCGCCGCCGCCGCCGGTCTCTTCCGGTCTCGGCGCCGGCGGTTCCGCCTCCTCCTTCGGCGGAAGGGACGCCAGCAGCACGGGATTCGAGAATCCGGTCTGTCCGGACGGACGGTGGAACCATCGCTGGATGAAGAGGACGCTCTTCCGGAGCCGGTCGCACTTGCTGCGCCTGAAGGTCCGCGGTCGGCCGCGCCCGGAGATTCCCAGGAACCACCTGGTGTGACAGTCGCCGCCGCCGCCGCCGCCACCCGTCGACGACCCCCCGGTGGTCGGGTCATCGTTGACGCTGACGTCATCGTCTGACGTCATGACGCCCGTTTCGACGGCGGTGGGTGGTGGTGATGTCAGACTTGACGGTGACGACGTCTTGTTGTCGTTGTTGTTGTTGTTGTTGTAGGCATGACCAGGATATTTCCAGCTGTAGTATATGTCGTGATTGTGCCAGACGATTTCGTGCTGGAAGGCACATTCGCTCACGTCGTGGACTTCCCACTGACAGCACAAAAACCACAATCAAATTTAGGTTTCATTGGATGAAAATTTGAAATTAAAACTAAGATAAAAAAGAGAGAAACCCCAAGAAGCAGCGACAACGATAACAAGCATAGAATTCAAGAGAATAGAATAAGTGGCGGCTCCACTGGGGGGGCCAGGAAGCCCGTGCCCCCTCTATTGAGTGCCTGCCCCCAGTGGCCCCCCAGTTGGGACCCTATACTTAATGCTACATACATTAAACAACAAATGGTTGGCCCTTCATAATTAGAATTTGCCACCCCAACGGCCCCCACTTGCCAAATCCTAGAGCCGCCACTGAATAGAATAATAGCCATAACAAGTTTTGATAATTATCTCTGAATTAAAATTGATATATCATAAGATTGTCGTAAGTAAAATTTCGTTGTAACATTCATGAGAATCTGTTAAGAACGTGGGTTTGGATGCGTACCTAGGATATTTGGCGCCCATGGCAGGAAAGGGGGCAGAAATTGAATTGACATTTTAACAGATCTTGACATTTTTTGACACAGGAATGTGACAGGATTAAAACTGCAGATGCACTTTTCTTGTTTTTACTGATGCGAACTGGTCTATGATCAAGTGCTCAAAGTCAGTTTTCTCTGTTTCTTTGCTTTCTACCCCGAAATGAGAGCAAAATAGCAGAATTTTTGCCCCCTTCAAATGGTGCCCAGGGCATCTGCCCCCTACCTGTCATACCCTACGCGCGCCATTACTTTGGTTTAGTTATTAATCTGTTTAGCATCCATTTTACATAGGTGAGTCCCCACTTTTGAGAGGCTATGCTAGGAAAAGATATAGGGGTTCAGAGTTATTTCTAGGATTGTGAATGGGGGGTGTACTTATCGAATGGCGGGGGTGTTCGGATGCTATTTAGGGTACATACCACAAACATATCATTGTTAGATTAGCAAATTTGTTGGGGTGTCGACTTCAAATTGGGGTTTGGGGTGTTAGATGGGTGTAAAAATATCCCTGTAGGGGTGGTTAGACTCCCCCGATTTTCCATTCAAGTTCCCGCCTTGTATTAGCATATATGAAAAATAAAGGAATTAATTTGTGTCGAATTATTCCTAGATTAACGGAATAACAATTAACTGCCACTAACTCGTTTTGCTGTGTACAGACGCCCCTGGAGTCGAGGCACAGATAGCGATCGGTCTGCTTAAAATGAAGCAGAATTACGCCGAAGACGGAAGCTTCGTTTGAGTCCGACAGACACGGATGGAGCGGAGAGGACGCGATGCTGCACCAGAGAAACACCTCGAAAATCGCTGAAACAGACACGAAGGCACTATACGATGCTGTAATGGGTTTGGTTGGGGTGGCCATGGAGGGGAACACGGAGAGGGAGGGGGGTCGGCTTCTATTCGGGCTGGGACTGGTCGTAGATCATAGCAGTACTTGTACGATATGCCATCAGCATCCTCCTCCTCCTCCTCCTCCTCCTCCTCCTCTACATCATCATCGCCATCATCGTCGTCATCAACATCGTCATCATCATCATCATCAGCAGCAGCAGCAGCAACAACAGTATCATTAAAATTATTATTATCACTATTGTTATCATTATCGTTATGATCATTAGCGTCAGTGCGTTTTTCAGTGGGAACACAGAGGAACGGCAGCAAATTACAGTTTAAGAACTACGAGCTACATTGTACATAAATATACCAAGTGCTGTTATCCCACTAATATCTATGGTATGCTTCCTATGACATAACGGATGGGATATGAGTTCCCAAACCTTTTTCCTAGGAAAAAGGCACTGGTTAGTAGTATAGGGTATCCAGTGTTTACCAACAAAGTCCGGTTGCTCCGCCCACTGGTGGGCAGAAACCATAGAAACCATTGTCGTCTATTAATAGACGCCAATGGCAGAAGCGGATTTCTTGCGCTGGTGGGCATAGATCAGTGATCATAGAGATTGTTCTGGATGCTCCTATTATTATTATTATTATTATTATTATTATTATTATTATTATTATTATTATTATTATTATTATTATCAAAACGACAAAAT
This sequence comes from Metaphire vulgaris, assembly GCA_018105865.1. Taxonomy (NCBI): domain Eukaryota; kingdom Metazoa; phylum Annelida; class Clitellata; order Crassiclitellata; family Megascolecidae; genus Metaphire; species Metaphire vulgaris. The sequence continues at coordinate 3,837,218 of CM030855.1, forward strand.
TTGACGCAACGTCGATATCTTCTTACAGAATATGGAGTTTGCCTGTGTCGTTGTTCGTATCTTTCCGTCCTGTCGGACCTGTACGAAGTGCTTCTGCCTGGTGCTGTACATCTGCGCGTCACGTGGTTTGCTGTTCACGGGGATGTTGAGATGACGCCGCCGCCTCCGCCGCCTTATTCGACCCCCCCGCCGGACCTGGTCGTCGTCGTCATCGTCGTCGCCAGCTGGGTCGACCACGACCTCTCGTCGACCCGGATACCGCCAGTGGCTCCGGTCCGGAAAGGTTCCGGTCGTCAGGTTCATCGGGAGAAGGGGCGGGGAAGGAGCGGGAGAAACGGGAGTCCAGGTGAAAGAGGAAACAGGCGTCAAGGTCGACATGTCTGGAAAAGATTTTAGACGTTTTATTACAATAAATGGATTCAAAAGTTTTCTGCAAAAATAGGTCGATAAATGTTGAGAGTTAATACAGCGATTTTTCACTCAGACTAATTTAGTCTCCTTAGTCACTTAAAGGCACGTAATAATAATAATAATAATAATAATAATAATAATAATAATAATAATAATAATAATAATTGTAATAATTCAGGATATAATAAAAGGAGCTATATAAATAAAACATAGAGTTTAAAGAGGGGGCGTCATCTTATGTATGTAAGTAGTAGTGTTTCCGGCAGTATGGAGCATGAAATGGACTCCGTGATATATATTAAAAAATCGTATAAATGTGACATTTGTGTTGAGTTTAAGATTTAATGAATATAATGGGAACGGTAAGCGGGGGAGGCGCTTACATTTGGTGTCAAGCTTTGATACTTTTATGGGAGTGGGTGTAGGACTTTAGTGAGGATATGCGGTCAAGTCAAGGGCAAGGACGTAGTTGCCACGTGGCGTGCATTTATTAGGCGTCTATACATTCGGAGTAGTCATGGCGTTGGTTGTTGTGCACAGTAGAAACGTTGAGCCTTCGTTTTGAGAGTAAGTTGTGTCGGACTTGTGCCGTTGAGGCTTCGTTTTGAGAGTAAGTTGCGTTGAAGTTGTTTCTTGATATCTGGATGTGGATTCTGTCTTGCTGGGCGTTCGACGGGAACGCTGCCTCCTGTGTTCTTGCTGGGCGTTCGACGGGAACGCTGCCTCGAGTCGTCCGGAGCGTTTGACGGTGACGCCGTTTCGTGTCGGGCAGAGCGTTTGACGGTGACGCCGCTTTTGGAGCCTTTTGCTGGAGTGTCCGTTGGGGACGCGGATTCGTGCCTTTCGGAGCGTTCGTCAAGGACGTTGCCTTGGTACCTTCCGGAGCATTCGACGGAGACGTTGCTTTCGGATTGTCGGAGTGTCTTTGTGACAGGGTCGTTGGGCTGGCGGAAAAGTCGGTCAAAATTCTTCAATGGTCAAGGTGGTAAGCAGAGGAAACTGTCGTATCATTAGATGAGCAAATGAACATTCTTTCCATTTCCATAAAAGAATACCTACGTGCTTTGCTGAACGGTCATTAGTCGATGGGTGATAGAAAACTCGTTTCTCGAAATCCTGTTCCTGGAGAGGGAGAACAGAACTGTAAAGGGAAGATAATCTACTTTTATTGATCACTGATAGTATTTTGAGGTACTGGTGTATGTTTAAATTGGTGTAGTTAACGGTTGATGGTACTTGATTACTTAGATTTGCCTGTTGTTTGCATTAATGGTTAAATTGATTATTACTGATTGTGTTATTGATTATTATGGATCAATTATCAGAGGAATCGGAGATGATGATTTGCATGAAAATGTGGATGCAATGGGAAAAAAGGAGAGAGGAAGAGATAGAGAAAGAAGAGTTAAAGAGAATAGAAGAGAGACAGTTACGAGAAAAACAGTGGCAGGAAGAAATGGAGGCAAAGGAGAGACAAAGAAGAGAGGAGAGAGAGAAATGGGACAGAGATTTTGAAGAGCGAAGGAGAAGAATAGAAGAGCAGAAGAGGAAACATGAAGAGGAACAGGTTATGGAAGAACAAAGGAAGGAAGAGGAAAAGGATAAGGAAGAGCAGAGGAAGAAAGAATTTGAGAGGAAGCAAAAGGATAGGGAAGAGGAAAAGAGAAGAGCAGAATCAGAGAAGAAAAAGGAGGACAAGATGGAACAAAAGGAGCAGAGTGATTCTTTATCGCAGTGTTTGAAAGAAGAAGGTCTTCAGGAAATGCCTAATGATAGTAATCAACTTTTTGCATACTTTGATTTTGTGGAACAGATTTTTACTGATCTTGAATTTGATGAGGATTTATGGGTGACATTATTATTACCATTTATGTCTGATAAGATCAGGGCATTTGTAATGAATTTACCTCGGTTGACATATCAATATGTGAAAAAAGAAATTTTGAAATTGCACAGTTTAAACAAATTTAAGAAAACAAAACCACTGATTTTGGAAAAAGTCAAACCTGGTGTTATTTTTGGTTCATCCTGTGATATTGGAATTGCAAGTGTAAAGGACAGTAGAATTGTTAATAAACCTGTTGTGGTAAAACTTGTTGATGATGTGAAAGATTGTCAAGTGTCGTTGGATATTTTGATGTTGATGAATGTAAAAGGAACTGATTTTATGACAATTGAGCCTACTGTTGTTAAATCTCGACTGAATTTGTTTAATGAGGTTGTTATTAATGAAGTTGAAATTTGTGAGGAATATCTTGAGATGAAGATTTCGGAACAGCAGACAAACGATAATGTACTTTTGAAGCTTGATGTCGATGATGTGAAGTTTGATGAATTACCTAATATGTTGAATGATAAGGGACATGATATGTGGTTTGTTGATCAATTTTATGGAGATGATGAGATTGTGAGTAAAGTGGTGAAATGTTTTTATGGCGGTGAATTTGATATTTTGAGTAAAGATATGCCTTTGATGAATGAAGCTTATGATGTTGTAATGATCAATGTAGCAAATGATGATGATGATGATGATGATGTTGATGGGAATGATGAACTGATATTGTCAGTTGGAGAGCAAATTGGGCCTTTTCGACTTTTAGTTGAAGTGAAAACAGTTTGTGGAGGTGATGCTTGTTTTGTTGATTACATGTTCATGATGAAATATGTGGATTTAAGGGGTTGTTTTGGATTTAAGTGGTTGTTTTGGATTGAGGGTTATTTGAATAGCAGACATGTGATTTTGGATGATATCTTTGTATGGAACAGAGGATTTTGTAGAACTGTGTTTGACAGAGGAAAGATAAAATTGTTTGTAATGTTGTGGATAGTAATTGGCCTTATTGGACTGAAATGTTAGATTGAAATTGGCATGATGATCTGTTGTATTTGTATGGTGAATGTATGTTGGTTTAATTTGTGTATTGTGACAGCAGTGATTATGCTGTGGAAATATTTTGACTTAGTTAACAGATTAATATTGAAAGGTCTGTTGCCTCTATTAGTTTTTGTATATCAGTGTATTAGTTTTTGTATATCAGTGGATGATTGTAATGCATTGGTCAATGTCTAGTTGTAGTATGTCAGTGGACAATTGTAATGCATTGAGCAATGTTAGTTATTAGTATAAGTATTTTGATTTATGTTATCTATGGAGGTACCAGTTGTACCAATATGTATGTATGACTAGCAGTTGTAGTCAAAATTTTGTTACTGTAACGTAGATGATGCATTGTATATAATGTAGAAACTGATATGTATAGTAGATAACATAAGATGACGAAGACAAGAGTTTACAAATTATTTATGTTAACTCTTTTTATAATGTATATTATAATTTGTAAACTCAGGAAAGGAAAAACATGTAAGGGCGCTTTTTCAGGATATAATAAAAAGGAGCTATATAAATAAAACATAGAGTTTAAAGAGGGGGGCGTCATCTTATGTATGTAAGTAGTAGTGTTTCCGGCAGTATGGAGCATGAAATGGACTCCGTGATATATATTAAAAAATCGTATAAATGTGACATATGTGTTGAGTTTAAGATTTAATGAATACGATGGGAACGGTAAGCGGGGGTCAATAATAATAATATTATTATTATTATTATTATTATTATTATTATTATTATTATTATTAATGTCATTATAACGTTGTCATAATACAACAGATATACAGTATTTGTTCTTCGTACAGATCTAAAAATGATGTGCCGTCGTTTTTAGGTTCAAAATAGTGCACGGTCGATCGATTTGATTGGTGATCAATAGATTTATCCACGATATGATCAATCGATTAAGAAATCGGTCAATCAAAAGCCAGTGAATCAATCAATCAATCATTCATTCATTCATTCAGTCGTTCACTAAGTTCATTGCTATCACGTCACGTTAGATCAATTATTGTTGCATTGTGCAAAATCATCACATTTGACCAGATTCCTATAGGCTATAGCAGCAGATATTTATTCTGAAGTGAAGAATAAGGAGGCGGAAAAGCAGTGGAGTAGCAATATGTTCGGGGGTCCTTGGCGAAAAACGGGCAGGGGGCCCTTTCCAAAGACGATCTGACACGTTTGCGAAAAAGTTGACGACCTTTTTTCCTTGTCATTTGCCAACATTGCGAAAAAAGTTAACGACCTTTTTTGGCTCGGGTCGGGGGCCCTTTACAGGTCCGGGGTCCTTAGCATTTGGCCAGGTTGTCCATGTGGCTGCTACGCCTCTGAGGAGAAGAAGAAGAAGAAGAAGAAGAAGAAGAAGAAGAAGAAGAAGAAGAAGAAGGGAAGGAGGAGGAGGAGGAGGAGGAGGAGGCGAGGAAGTGACCGCGTGGAGAGTCGTTTGCATTTGTCTTAATGGCTGCGCAGGCGTTTTGCTTTGCGAACCTTGCATTGCTGAATAATGATCTCGACTAATTTCAATCGGGACTGCATAACGGCGTCCACGCTGCACAGTGTACAGGAATTTAACATGCATTGTTTCAACGCCCTACGACCAACAGGTGGGCAATTATAATTATTACAAACGCTCTCTGTGCCTTTTCATCCGTCGTAAGATATAATTAATAGGCACCGCGTATACTCACAAGTCAAGGGAAATGCACTATGGGGGCCGTCCATAAATGACGTCACGCGATTTTGGCAGTTTTCTTGACCACCCTCCACTCGTCACACGTCGTCACACAAAAAGTCATCAGACCTCCTCAAAAATATTACGTCACAACGCGTTAACCCACCCACTCCGTCATCTTGTCATCTTTCCAATGTCAAAATTAATGTTTCGTTTGAAAATATTCATTATAGGCCTAATTATTATAGTTGAAACAATATTCAGAATTTTTCAAATTCTTTTTTTGAAATGAAGTATAATAACTATATGTGTAAAATACTTTCAACTTTGCGGTAACATAACATTGCGGTATTAATAACAAAATATTTAGTATTATGTGACGTCACATTTCTGTAAATTCCCCCTCCCCGTCGTCACACATCGTCACAAATCTTTTACCCCCCTCCCTCTTGAACCACCCTACAGTAAGTGCGCGACGTCATTATGGACACCACCTACAAACAAAAAGCCATTTTTTGCATACGTTATTGGTCGGATGTTGGACTTTTTGTCATTATTCGCCGACAACGAACGATTTCAAGTAGTTTCTCTCGAAATTTCAGTCGCAGACGTCACGGGCGCTTTTCCCTGAAAAAGCAAAAAAACTGAACGCTATCCGCAAAATCCCACTTTCTCAACTAATTTCATTGCAAAACCATCGGGGGGTGGTCGTGAGGAGGGGGAGGCAAGAGGGCTGCTGACACGCGCACAAGATGAGAGTCGCCGCAAAGATATAGTTGGGATTTTTTTTGGTCTCAGAACAGGTTCTATAGAATTGAAAAAATTATCTGTATCTTCACGACCTTGATCGATTTTCTATCCTTTTAGAGTTGTCAAATTAACAAAATGATTCTTGCAAAAGATGTTTTTTGTAAACGTCAAATACTAGTATTCCTTCCAGAGCATTGTGAACAGCTGGTTAATGGTTATACTGACAAAAACCTGATAAACGGACAAATCGAATATATATATATTATCATTATATAATATCATATATATAATATTATATATATTTATATGTTATAAAATCATTGGCACAATCGAATCAGCAACAAAGCAGTCAAAGGAGACATAGTGACGAGTTTCTCAATAGAATTGAAGAGTTTCCCATTTGGGGCCGTCCATAAAGTACGTTACGATATTTTTGACGGTTTTACCTCTCCACCCACCCCTTGTCACAATCTGTCACAAACCTTGGAACCCCCATTTTAAAGCGTAGTCCATGAATTACATCACGCAGGTTTTCTTTTTAAGAAATTCGAGATTCTCGTTCAATTCCATGCAGCGAGACATGGAGAGATATTCAACTTCCGACAATGATGACGAACGTAAGTGAGATTTAGCATTTAGTGTATCTAGCACAATATAATAACTATACATCATTGACATCTTCTGTTAGAATATATTCATCAGAAGAGAATATAAAATATCATCGAATGCGCACGTTTTTCAGGTTTCGTATAAACGTAAAATTTGTGTGGCGCCACAGTTATCTTTACCTCTCTCCTGTCTCAAACTGTCACACTTTCTTAGATCCCTCCCTCCGCGAGTGTGACGTATTTTTGGACGGCCCCTTTGTAGGCCTACATGTTTATAATTGATGATTTAAATAGCATAATGAAAACGTTTCACAGAACAGCGTACAGCAAATATGTTCTCATTCCGCTGTTAGCATAAACAACACCCGCCACCCGGTGATAGCAACGTGGCTTTAAGTTGTCAAGAATTTATTGAGGTGCTGGGAGGGGGCTACTGGCTCAATGAAATTATGCGGTAAGACGGAGTTACGTCATGCTATAAACACAGATTTTGGGACATTATATGCGTATACCTAATACACAATGGCTCTTCTCATAATATAATAGTCAAAAATAAACCGGGACGGCGCTGGGGAGAGGGCTGGGGGTGGGTCCGCGGGTCTGGACCCACCCAGCCTCGGCCAGGGGCACCGAGCAAATCGTGCAAATCCGCAGAGAAATTTTGGTTTTTTGCGGGGGAGAGGGGTAGTCTGAGCCGGGTCCTTGGCTGTTTAGATTGCATCATTGCATTAGACCCACCCAGCCAAAAAAACCAGAGCCGCCCCTGAAAATAAATTTGCCTCGTTTACACTAACAGTGAGACCTAGTAACGTATACTATAGAATTCAAAATCAACTTCTCTAAAACATGCAAATCATCCAGTGTTTTATCCATACCTGTTAGTTGATGAAATTCCCCCCTTCCCCCAATCTCGAAATTCCCTCCAAAATCACATTGCTCAAAATTGCATTAAACTTTGCCTCTTCCCCACCAGCCAAGTAATCCCCCCCCCACATTCCCCGAAAGGCCTGGAGTCTGGACAAAACACTGATTCGTTCAACCAATCATTCAATCATTCATTCATTCAGTCGATCACTCTTTCAGAGAACTTCTATAGCGCCGTTTATTGATGTATTTTTCAAATGTCGATGGTCGTTCGAAAGCGAGCCTCGTTGACGATAATTGTCGCGTCTGCGACACAATTCGTCGTGGCTCGAGTTCCGGACTCGCGTATCATTTGGTAATGACTATTTGTAAACGTAATAGCATAGGCCTATACAGGAAAACACTGGACTCGAGATAAGGCAGAAATTACGACATATCCAGTTAACTGTCTTCGGTGGCTCAGTTGGTAGAGCGTCAGGCCTGCCCGCCGTCGACCCGGGTTCGATTCCTGGGGCGCTGACGTACATCTCAGAGTGGAAATTAATGTCGTATATGCGTAGTGCTTTAGGCTGGAAACTAGTTCCTTATTATCAAGGCGCTATACAAATGTGAGATTTTCATTCAATCTTGATCTTTAGGAGAATTTCGTCTATGGGTTTTTAATGAAAACAAGAACATCACTAGTAAACGTGTTGTGCTTCAATGCTGCGGTTGGAAAAGTATCTGTCTATGTCTCTGTCTCTGTCACTCTCACCCTCTGTCCCTCTGTCTGTCTGTCTCTCTTCCTGTATCTCTCTCTGTGTGTCTGCTATATATGTGTGTATCCGTCTGTCTGCATGTTTGTCTCTGCCTGTCTGTCTGTCTGTATGTCTCTGTCTGTCTGTCTGTCTGTCTGTTTTTCTGTTTCTGTCTCTGTCTCTCTTTCTCTCTATCTATCTATCTATCTATCTATCTATCTATCTATCTATCTATCTATCTATCTATCTATCTATCTATCTATCTATCTATCTATCTATCTCTATCTGTCTCTCTTTCTGGCTTAAAGTTATAGGCAACTGGCTTTGCAGCGAAGAGAAATTTGCCTTCGCCTCGTGACGCATAATCAAACACGGAGTCCCGTTCATGTCGTGCAACTCAACGCTTTGCATTGGCGCCGACGAAGTGATGACGACGACGACGACGGGCGACAATGAATGGCCGAGGAGAAGAATATTCATTAAACCGCAGCTGAGCGTTCCACTGCAACTCCAGCCTTACGCCCACGCGGGACGACAGAGGAGAAGGAGGAAAAGAGGAGGAAGAGGAGGAGGAGGAAGAGGAGGAAGAGGAAGAAGAGGAGGAGGATAAGCCATCAATCGGTGTCTCAATTCGATGCTGTTACGCCTTCGCGGTCAAAATATTCGTAACCGCTGGGAGGTGACTCATAGCTGGTTTCTACGTCCCAACCAAAACTACAGCCCAGAATGTTTGAAAGAGCCGCACAGACAGACAGACAGACACACACAGACACACACACAGACATATTGACTGACTGACTGACTGAGAGAGACACAGAGGTAGAGAGAGAGAGAGACAGAGAGACAGACACACAGACGACATAGAGAAAAGGAGAGGGAGAGAGAGAGAGAAAAAATCACATTACTAGATATAACACGAGAGTTCACTAATAATGAATAAACACAAACAATGCAGTAAATTATTGTTCGATAGTAAGTCGGTCGTTCACAGATGGCGGTCTATTTTAATAGCACGCTAATATACGGAACTTATATGGTAAAACATTGGAGCCTCTCTCTCTCTCTCTCTCTCTCTCTCTCTCTCTCTCTCTCTCTCTCTCTCTCTCTCACCTGACTCTTGTCTCCACGGATATCAGATGCAGTCTGACTCCAATCCTCCGGAAATGGTTGCCATTTCCCAAAGAGAAGCAATTATTATTGACGCTTAGACTATCAGATCAAATAATGATCGTGGGCGTCCACGCATAGGGCCAAGAGGGGCACTTGCCCCCTGGAAAATGCAGTCAAATTTCTGAGAGACTATCTTATCAATTTTATGAACATTGTGTGCTGTTAGAATTTTGGGGCTTGGGACAATTTTTGTCTGACGGTACAAAAGCGCATCGAAAACCCTAAACCGCTTTCCCCGAAAACGTCAATAAATTTCTTAGTAGACTTTTCGATTATCTGATTGACCCGTTTTTAATTCGAAAATTTATTTGTTTACTTAAATTTGATTTTTTTAAACAAACGCTGTACATTTAAAGGGCGTTCAAAACACAAAATAAGGGTCTGACTACCCCAGACGAAATTGTTATATAGTAGCCAGCACTTGAAAGCGCTATATAAATTCACGATATTTTACTTATTTATCTCTGCAGTTTTTTTGTAATTACATCTCTCCGACATTTTCCAAAAGTATTATAGGGCCTGTCCACAAGCTTACTGTAGCGCATTGTCCCAATTATGCTAAACATAATGCACCATATAAACTTTTAAAATTAATACGTTACCTTATGGAAGAGAAGAGTACATCTCAAATGGAAGACCATTCGCGAGAGAGCTAAGCGTAAAGTAGCTGCGCACGAGAGGTTATATCTTTCCAGCAAGAGAGCAACGTCGTATACGGTGATGCGAGGGGATAGCTAGTTCCCTTCAGGCTCGCAACCTTTGACCCCATGACGCAATTTCACGTTGTTGCAAGGTCGCGACCTTTTGTGACGCAATCACAGAACGCACTCGATCAAAGAGGGGGTCGCTTTACAAGCGCGGCTTTCCTCTCGAAACGGCGACTCCGATTAATTATTATCAGAGGAGCATGGGCGCCGTAGCGAGACCAGTTTTGCAATTATACCGTTTTTAATGTTTACTCTACTCTTTGCATTAACATCAGTGGCGGCTCCACATATGAGGACCGGAGGGGGGATGCGTGCCCATTATTGAATGCCTGCCCCCAGTTTCCCTCCCCAGTTGGGGGCCCTGTACTTACTACTACATACCTAGGGGCGAATAGTTGACCCCCATGCTTAACAGTTGTTGCCACCTCAACGCCGCTCCCCCCCACAATTGCCAAATCCTGGAGCCGCCACCGATTGACAGTCCTACGTCTGCCGCCGCCTGAACCACCCTCCCTCCCCCCTGAAAAATACATATCAATCGTGTTAATTGTTCTGTCAATGCGACGTCACGCTCGATCTAAGACGAGCACGTAACTTTATCTAACGACGACGGACGCAGAGGTGAAACGTTGGTTTTTTTGAGGAGAAAAAAACAGCTTCCCAATCTGGCATTGTTAAATTATCTGGCACTGGTCCAAGACTGATTGTTCCCTGTCCCCCGTCCGACGGAAAATAACCGAATTCAGGCGCCGCCGAGAGACATACGCACAGACAGACAGACAGACAACGACGAAGACAAGCAGACACAGAAATGGAGACGGACGGAGGGAGGCAGCTGTCTGTCCCTCCCAGACGAGCACTGGAAATCAAACTTTAAGCGTTTTTCCAGCCATACCGAGTGGGGGGGTGGGGGTGGGGGTCAACAAGACTTAGTTCAGTGACATTGGGGGTTAACACAAGAAGCAGAGAGCCAGAGACACACAGGTACACAAGAACCGACAAGCAATGAGACACAGAAAGAAATACACGCACAGGCACACACACAGCCACACACATAAATGATATGATAAATGATATATATATATATTATATATATAAAAAATTATATATATAAAAATTATATATATAAAAATTTTATATATATATATATATATATATATATATAAAGGTTCTAAGACAAAGACTGTTACTTGGCGATCATTTCTGAAGAGAATGATAATTGAATTCTTTAAACGCGATTGGAATCTAAAGCGTTTGCAGCCAGTGGCGTAGCCAAAGGGAGTGGAGGTTAAACCCCCTTGGCTGCCGAAAAAAGTATTTTAATGAGTTTCTGTGCATTTTTAATCTTTTGACATTTTTAATTTTTTGACGCGACTTTGGAGATCAAACCCCCTTTGCCTATAGACTGTAAAGGTTTAAGTAAGAGGCGAGGACCTTTTTCTTTGCTTGTTAGGGAAAAAAGGAGGCGATAACCTTTTTTGGCTTGTCACCTATAAAATTAGAGGTGATAGCGTTTTTTTGCTTGTCGGGATTTTTGCAAAGTTGGTCACGGTCAAAACCAAAAACAAACCCCCCTTCCGGAAATCCTGGCTACGCCACTGTTTGCAGCAATAACTATACAATTATAAACATTACCGCGTATTATTATCAGGAACATTCGAGTCATCGCTGGCTGTACATACTGCACAGTGCTTCGATCTCTCGAACACTCTTTGTTAACCCCACACTCAGAGGAAGAAGATCATCTTCAAAGGCGTTTCCAGCCAGTGGCGGCTCCACCGGGGAGGCCAGGGGGCCCGTGCCCCCCTATTGAGTGCCTGGCCCCCCAGTGGCCCCCAGTTGGGACCCTATACTTAATGCTACATACATTAAACAACAAATGGTTGGCTCCCCATGATTAGAAGTTGCCACCCCAACGGCCCCCCACTTGCCAAATCCTAGAACCGCCACTGTTTCCAGCAAATTCTGTAAGATGTCTCCCGACATCATATATAGCTTCGCTAAATTCAAGGCCGCAAGTTGTACAACTTGTCTGCTGCCCTATCAGTTATTTTGGTTAAATTTCAAGTGGCAAATTTTATTGCTTTAATACTTGGTTCCACGGTCATAGGCGTAGGGACGGGGGGAGTATATCGGTATATATATATATATATATATATATATATACCGCCAAATCAGACTATATTAATTTTTTTAATGTTTTTTAAGATTTTCATAGTTTTTAAGATTTATACCCCCCAAAATCACATTATGCCCTCCAAATCATATTCCTGGCTCTACGCCCCTGTCCACTATCTACAGCTGTGTGCCAGATAATAACTGGGGACCCCCTGTTTCAAAGAGTTTTGGCGCCACTGATTTAATACGCTTACCTGATACAGCTTCATGTTGACGATGATGGTTACTGAGGTTTATTTCGGGTTATTCTGCGACGTAAATCTAAACGAAAATCACTGACGGCATTAGTGTATCCAAGCAGAAGTCACTGCTAATAAGTACTGCATCCGGTGCAAGAAATGCACACTTAAATCGCAAAGTGGACGACTGCACCAGGTTCACTGATACGACAGATTCATTTGGTTCTCGGCATCTTCGAGCGTTAACTGTGCAAAAACTCAATCGCCGATTAATAATATCAAAAGCTTGTTTATGTCGTTGGTTTAAATTTTTTTTTTGGTTTCAACCGATAGGAAAATACCGCGAAAATCCACTCCAGAGCTTCGAATCTTCTGCCTAAAAGCTAATCTGAAATCGCAGGTGCTGACGATTGATGCCCCTATCGGATAGAAACGCTTCTTTTTGCTGCCTTAAAAATCAATAAACACAAATTCCTTTAGATGAAACACTTCGATCGATATATTATGATTAAAAACTGCGTCGCGCAAACGACAATATAATTGCCTACGTGTTTTCGGTGATGCTGAGAAAGTCAATCTTTCAACGCAATCTTTCAACGCCGCAGTCTTGCAGCTAACTGCCCGCCTCTCAGTCGCCGTTAACAACGCTTTTATAATGAGGGCTAAGACGACAGGCGCACGAGCGAGAGACGTTCAACGCGTATTCCTGACTAACGAAGCTGTCTGCGTTGACCTCTCAAGTCTCAACGCACAAAGTTCTCGAACTGAATACATTATTCGGGATCCCGGAAAAACAAGTATGATAGTCGTCGGTCACGGGAGTCAGGAAGAAAGCCATTCTCAATCCATACAACCAGCTCGTTACTAATAAAATCAATCTCTCGACGACGTTGTCTCTAGCCTAGTAACCACACACGATTGCCTATATGGACCTAGTCACCTATGGCAGTGTTCATTCAAACGATGGAATTCCAATGTGTTCTGACTGTAGAAAGTTAGACGCCCAGCTGCTGGAGGCATTGCGGCTCGGGCAGCCAGAGGGGGGAGGCGAAGGAGGTTCGCGTATTCTTAAAACCCGGGTGGGCCCCGCCTCCGGGCAGGCCAGCCATCAATTTGTTCCACAGGGGAATTATTGCCCGAGACCAGGGGGTAATTTGGTCGAGGAGGAGGAGGAGGAGGAGGAGGAGGAGAGGGCGAAGAGACGTAACGAAGGCGACAAAGGATGCTGGAAGCCCTTCTAAGAACTGCGTGCATATATATATATATATATATACATAGAGAGAGAGAGAGAGAGAGAGAGAGAGAGAGAGGGAGAGAGAGAGGCGGCAGTTCCAACCGACTCCACATGTTGCAGCAGTTGCAAGCGCACCCCAGGGCACCTCGGACGCTCAACTCGCAAGCACACACGTACAGGGACAGAGACACACACAACCAACCAACCACCGATACACCTAAACATACACGCGCTGATGTCATATATATATATATATATATATATATATATATATATATAAATATATATATATATATATATATATATATGGATGGATGGTTTGTTATAATGCGCTGGTTTCCTAGTTTCGATATCGGCATCACTCGTCTGAGTTTATCTCTGGGTCCGGTGGGGGGTGGAGGTGGGGGGAGGATAGGGTGGGATCGGGTGATGGAGAGCTGCTGCTGCTGCTGATGCTGCTGATGATGATGATGCTTTTGCGGTCATTCTGTGGTCATTCCTAGATGATGCCGACCGTCTGGTCTGGTCTACACTCCGACACTTTATCTAGGGTTGATTTGGGATCGACGGTGGTTATAATCTCGCCGAGAAGTGACGTTGAGTAAGGCTGCGGGGGAAGAGGGGAAAGGGAAAGGGATGGATGAGCAGACAGATGAAGAAAGAATTGACCCCGTTGCAAAGGGCAGGGAGTTCACGACGGATATAACTGTAATACGTGCGGATAGCCGAGAGGAAATGCCGTTATCTTTTTACGATGGATTTATTAATCATTGCAGTTGTAGCCGGTAGGCCTACCACCATTCCCTCCATCCGTCCCCTCCCCTACCCTCCCCCACAAACAGCTATACCGGGCTCTGTGCTGAGAAAAACGGAGACGTTGAAAACGCTAATAGCGTCTGGTGTGGGCGTGGAATCCGCAGGAATTGATCGGTCTGATCAGAAATAAATCAGATTCAACGAATTCAGAGACGAATCTTATCTATGCAATTTTCGGACAGCGCTGCTGCTCTAGCGGCATTGGAGTAGCCACGGGGGTGAGGTGGGGTGGGACCCCCCCTATTCTGGCTGGGGCCTGCGGTGGGATTTTGCGAAAAACCGTCGAGAAATTTTGGGGAGGTTCGGTACCTGGTAGGCTGGCAGCATAAGCGAAGCGAATACTTGTATGCGCCAAGAAACTCCTTGACGAACTGTCATTATCTTTGCCCTAAAGGGCAGTTTTTTACAGGCCTGTTAGGGGGATATCCCCCAAAACCTCGAAATTCCCCCAAATGGCACTGACACAAATTTTGGCACTGAACTTCCTTCCCCTCCAGCAAAGTCAATCCTCCCTCCCCAAAGACCTGGAATCTGGATAAAACACTACCTAGGGGTACGTGCAAAGTTCAGTTGTATGCTGATTGCTGAGGCCAAGCTGGGATGCGATTTTAGAAAAAGGCTGTTAACCGCAGGCGTAGATCATGACGTCCATTGAATAGTCTATACAGTAATTGCAAAATAAGTGAAGCGCCATCTAATCCTCGTTCGATGTATAAGAGAGTGCGGCACTTTACCACTGCGCCGAGAACATGAAACACGAAGCTTGTATAGCATGTTTCCAAATATTCTCCCTTAGGCTATAGGCATACAGCCATTGGAACTGGTTGTTTTTAAAATGGCCCGACGCTCTTCTGTATAGCCGGCTAAACAGCATTTAATATTATCATCTTTTAGATACGGTCTTAGAACATGCCTGTTTGATTTGGCCTGTCCGCCGTAAATTGGTTCTCTGTCGATAGGGGGACCTATATTCTTACCGGCCTGACCGGGCTCTAATTCGGCTCGGATTTGGAGTTCAGTCGACTGTGATTGATGCCTTAGGCATTATGATAGTGGCGCCATAGAAGTTTATTGCCTGCCTGCCTGCTTGATTGATTATTTATAAGTCTGTCTGTCTGTCTGCATGTCTCTGTCTCTGTCGCTGTCTATCTCTGTCTCTATGTCTCATGGCGTATCCGTTTCTGTCTCTCTTTCTGTCTGTCTGTCTGTCTGTCTGTCTTTCTGTCTGTCTGTCTATGGCTCTGTCTGTCTGTCTCTGTCTCCTCTGTCTGTCTGTTTGTCTGTCTGTCTGTCTATCTCCCCCCTCTCTCTCTCTCCCTCTCCCTCCATAGGCCTATCTCTCATAAGACGATTGACAAAGGCTTAGGAAAATGACCGTTAGGAGCTATAGGACATCCTTGAAAGTTAAATGTTGTGCGTTGATTTAAAAAAAAGAAAAATTCCTCGACAGAGAGGAAAACTTCAATACACCAGAGACGTTTATTACGCGCGTCTGCCGTATGACTGTAACCGGTTTACCCTACGAGCGTAAGAGAAAATTCAAGAGGAGGTCGTGACCCGAAGACCGACCTCTCTCTATGCTAATCGAACGGGTCAGAGAGGTTCTTGCGCCGGGGACGCACGATGCCGCCCCTTTGCACCAGAAGTGCTGCCGCCGACGACGCGTTAACTAAGTCACCAACGCGAAGCATTAGCATATAATTCGTCGTCACCGTAGTGTGTCTCGACAAAGGTACGTTGGCGTACAGGTAGGTAGATGGGTACTACAGGACCAACGAACTTAAGTATCCGATGATGATGATGATGATGATAGGGCCTATTATGATGCATCATTGGCGGTGACCCATTGGGATTTGTCCGGACAGGCAGCCCTGCGGACTAACGGGATTTCGTGGACGACATGACCTTCGTTGCTGCACCCGAACAGACCTTGAGTCGGTTACGTATTTCGAAATGTCACACTCGGTGACTTCAGACGCAATGATGCCATTTACTTAACCTCATAATCGAAATAGGCCTAATCGAGACCAACGCCAAACAGAGTAAGCCTAGGTCTAAAGATATAAGTTTTATGATAAGATTAAGATGCAAATTGGTTGAATCATCAATTCTGATCTTACATTACGCCTAAATTATTATTATTATTATTATTATTATTATTATTATTATTATTATTATTATTATTATTATTATTAGTAGTAGTAGTAGTAGTAGTAGTAGTCCTAGTGGTAGTAGCGCCCCATTCAAGTAGCTCAGTATACAATGTCAAAGATGCCTCATTAAAGTTCCTGTGTAACTTCCGCAAAACTTTATTCTAGTAGCTTAAGTTCTAACCCATCTTTCACAACCCCCAATATCAAGGGGGCTAGAATAAACACTGACTGATATACCTCCCCGTCGCTACGCCTCTGTCGAATGAATGCATTTAAATCGCATCTTGACCAATTTAAAACTCAGTTCGCTACCATATGCTTGATAGCGACCCTACAACTCTCGACAGAGGACACACACACACACACACACACACACCCTGGATTCGGATAATTGGGAGACATCGTTGACCCAGTCCGTCTATAGTTGACCCGGCGTCCTGCAGCACACACAGCTGCGCATCTTGTTAAACCGCGGACTTCTTGGTCGTGTCCCAGGGTCCTCGTCCATCTCCCCATCCGCTCTCTCTCTAGATAAGCCAGAAGATATCTGCTATGAAGCCATAGAAGATAAACCCGGGGTCGGAATTTCCCCTGCGCGAATTCATGACGGAAAGGGACAGCAACACCGCGGTGGCATTGAAAGATAAGCAGGCCTAACGCTGTCTCGGTTCTACTTATGGGCAGGGCGCGATTTGCGGGGGGGGGGAATCTCCCCTTCACTGCCCAACTGCATCCCCCTACTGCTACATCCGCCACTGCTATAGTTTCCAACAACTACATCCCCCAAGCTCGACATATACCCCCCCCCACTGCTCCAGGTCACAAATCGCACCCTGCTTATGGGCGACTGTGATGAGACGTTATCTAAGTTCAGTGCTCATTAAAACAGTGATTTAATGGTTTTGCTCAGAAAGTGAATACGCTTTTAGAAAGGGCCGCAAGTTCAGAGTTTGAGGCCTAAAATAAAAAACAACCTTTTATGAGACAGCCAGGGATATTTTACGCCCCTCAAAACCCCCGCAATTTAAGACCGACACCCCACCACCCACCCCAACACCACTCACCAATCTGAGCCAGACCTCCAGAATATTTTACCGGGACAACCCCTCCCACCCGGAATTGATAATTTTTTTCAGGAAAAACCTGGGACAGACAGAATATACCGACACCCCTCCCACCCAAATTAATTGAAAGAACTGAACAACCTTTAAACCTTATTATTATTATTAACTTATTATTATTATTATTATTATTATTATTATTATTATTATTATTATTATTATTATTATTATTACAGTATTATTATTATTCTTTATTAATTATTTTTTTGTATTAAAGCACACTGAACGAAGAATCTTAAAATCTTTTAAAATGGAAATAAATGCAACGGCATAAATTTCAGGTTTGACGTTTGGTCACGCAGTAGTACTGTTAAACAAACTGCATATCGAATAAAGGAAAACGTGACGAAAATAATCTAACTTCCTTCCGCTATTGTCTCGTATCTGTCTCTTTCCATAATCTCTCACACTTTTAAAAAATCCACATCGCTTACCGCTTCATCACCGTGAAGCAAACAGAATATCCATTAAAACCCGGAAAACGGGCAGAATACGACAAGATTACACAACCTTCGAACTCATTTTGAATCGCAAATATCATTCGTTGACAAATTCTCCGGCTCATTTTCCAAGACAATCCATTACTCCGCAACGTCTTAACTTCAGGCTCCAGCGTGACATACGCTCTTCTCTGCCACGGGGCGATTTATGGCAGTTCGGAGGGAGAGGGGCTTTGTGAGAAACTACCTTAAATCCTAAATTATTGCAAATTCTTGGGAAATCTAAGAATTTTCTTGGAGGGGGAGGAATTTCCCCTATCCGGCCTGTATGCAACAATGACATCAAAATCTTGAAGGTCTACTACAGACTTTAGCGTCAACACGCATGGGCGTAGCCAAGAATTTGATTTGGGGGAGAGGTATAATGTGATTTGAGGGTATAAATCTTTAAAAACTTTTAAAATCTTAAAAACACAAATTTTTAAAGGTAGTCTGATTTTGGGGGTATACAGTATATACCGATATTCCCCCTCCCCCAGCCGTCGCTACGCCCCTGTCAACACTTGTTTTACTTCGCACGGCTCATTAAAGCTTTATTTTCGTATTCAACGCTGCCTCGTGTATACGACCCGTTCTTTTCGTCCTTATCCTGTCTACCATTGTTTGCGTTGAGTTTGTCCTGGTAGTAGTCGCTCGGGACTGGATCGTCTAGCGTTGCTTTCCTAGGTTCTAAGCTACTGTCCCGCTTGTTTGAAGTTATTCCTGCAGAGGTGTCTGCGTCTGCGTCGTGACCTTTGACCGAGGTCAGTTCTACGCCCCCGATTTCAGAGATGTCCTTTTAAGAAGCTGACAGGTCTCTTGTAGTTTTCCTTCATCGGAAGATACTGCGATGTTCCCCTCATCGGAAGGTAGTTCGTGCGGTCTGAGGCGGACTCTTGAAGCCGCAAATAGTTCTGCGGTAAACGATAACATATTATTATTATTATTATTAGTAGTAGTAGTAGTAGTAGTAGTAGTAGTAGTTGTTGTTGTTGTTGTTGTAGACGACCTAGTAGTAGTAATAATAGTAGTAATAGTAGTAGTAGTAGTAGTAGTAGTAGTAGAAGTAGTAGTAGTAGGCCTAGTAGTAGTAGTAGTAGTAGTAGTAGTAGTAGTAGTAGTAGTAGTAGTAGTAGTAGTAGTAGTAGTAGTAGTAGTAGTAGTAGTAGGCCTAGTAGTAGTAGGCCTAGTAGTAGTAGTAGTAGTATTATTATTAGTATTAGTACTATTATTTAGTAATGTACTGGCATCGGTCGATGGTTGTTCTAGACCTTAATTGTAATCCCTGATCGTCTCAAATCCAGAGTAGCCCAAGTCAAAAGACGCCGTTATAAATGAATGGGTGAATTTTTCACAAGAATTGGGTTCCAGCTTCCTGTCTGACCGATAAATATTCGCGCTTTATTCGATTTATTTAGCAAAGAATGCCCCATCTATTTCAGGGAAGGATCCAAGATTTCAGTTTGGAAGGGACACTGCGAATTCCATTCCCCCATTCTGCCTTTCCATCCCTTGCCCTTTCCCTTAATCCTCTTCTTTCCCTTTCAATGCATGTTGCTAAAAATTATCTAAAGGGAAGAAAAGACAATGCTCACTTATTTATTTGTCATCTACAACTCTTGCTTTTTGCTATGGTGAGAAATTGACAAACGTATGTTTGGGGGGGGGGTGAGTTAGAGACCTAGCGTCTCCGTGTTCCTCCTCCGTAGATCCGCCACATCACTGGCTTCTCTCAAACTTGTATCCTTACCTCAAATGTTCTCGATTCCATCAGATCTCCAACTGACTTAACAAGGTCCGAAAATTCTGGACGAGAATCTGGCTCCATGTCCCAACAGGCGAGCATTGTGTCAAAACTGAAACGCCACACATAAGCTTAACTAGAGGTTAAAATGTTTTATGATAGAATTCAACTAGGTCTATCGATAATAATAATAATAATAATAATAATAATAATAATAATAATAATAATAATAATAATAATAATAATAATAATAATGTATTTGCAGCAAGTAACGCGCTCAATCGCCGCATATTATAACTAGATATTTTGCCATCTATTAGAGGCAGGGTAATGCAGCTGACTGGGGTTTTTATGAGCGAGAATTTCAAATTTCCTAATGGAAAGTAATAAAACATCTTCTCAGATGGATGCAAAAAGGTAACGCAGAAGGCAAAAAACATGCATTTTATAGCATTGCATTATAAAAGTCTAAATGAAGGCAAGAGAGGAAGAGGAAGGCACAGGAAAACGTGGACGACTAACATCAAAGAAGATTTTGAAAAATATCAGATATCAGTAATCGATGGAAAGAGATTAACAACGGAAAAAGATAAACGGAAGAAGTTTCATGACTATCTATTGCCGCTAATGAGCTGGCAGAAAGCAACTATGATGATGATGACGACGACGATGACGATGATGATGACTTTAAGCATGCTTAACCTTCAAGCATAATAATTATTGTCTCACTAACAGTGCTATATATTTGCATGTAAAAGGCACTTTTCTAAATTTTAATCTAGAGATCCCAGTAGTAGCCTAATAATTCCAGCATCTGTGTGTAAAGAATTATCAAAAGCAACCAACATTTTCTCCGAGCAACAGTCAGGCCTTGGCAGTCGATAACCTTTTTTCAGTCGCTCGATAAAAGTTTCATCCATGTCAAGACCGGGATAAGGATTTGCTCCTAGAATAACCAACATAAATCCTATATTAGATATCCTCAATAGGAGAATTTAACTTTTAAAAGTTCAAAATCCCCGAAATTGTGAACTGCTATTTAGTGCTTGAACCAAATATTTACCGTAATTAATTAACAAAGACATCAGTCAAGTTTCATGATAATTTTTCATAAGTAGTGTTCAAAATTAAAAATTTATTAACAAATTTATGTTTAGGCTTTCAAAAGACATACAATTGGACAATTGGTACACATTCTAAATGTGAAGATAGCCTATACACTTGTAGTTTCAGACAGAATCTCAAAGTTATTTCTAAGATACATTCATGGTCAGTGTCTAGCAATGTAGACGGCTCCACATCGGGGGCCTGGGGGCCCGTACCTCTCATTGAATGCCTGGCCTCAGCAGCGCCCTCCCTCCCCCGGTTGGGACCCCATACTTACTACTACATACCTAGCAACAAATAGTTGGCCACCCATGCTTAGCAGTTGACACCTGAACAGCCCCCCACTTGCAAAATACTGGAGCCGCCACTGATGTTGACAATGCAGACAGACACTTACCTAGTGAAAACAATTCCCACAGAAGGATACCATAGGACCATCTAAAAAATCAATCTGCATTTTCAATTTATCATCCAAATTACAACAGCACGTTACGGTAATCTAATTAGAATGTACTATACAGATGCCAACTAATAATGATGAAAACAAAAACGAGATGAAGTGACTTTATTCTAATAATAATAATAATAATAATAATAATAATAATAATAATAATAATAATAATAATAATAATAATAAATAATAATAATAATAATAATAATAAATAACAACAACAAGGTTTAGAGTGGTTCAGTAGGGTCTGCCCTGTGTTAGAACCACTGTGTGGCATATATATATATATATATATATATATATATATATATATATATATATATATACCGCTGTGTGAAAAAGTCCTGCAGAGGGACTTTTGTTTTTATGAATATCTGAATAACCATTAATGATTTAAGATATGCAAATCTCAATATATTTCAACGGGTATTGATGTTTTTGGTAAAGAATTTGCTAATTATTGTGTGATTGCCTTATGGATCCTCACAACAAAATTTTTGTGAGGAGCGTGAAACGTGAAACGTGCAGGACTTTTTCACACAGCTGTATATATATATACATATATATATAATATACAGGTGTATATATAGGCATAAACTTGTATATATAAACTTATATATATAAACTTATATATAATATTATATATATATAAATGTGTGGCACATATGGAACCAATGTAATATATAATTGATAATTAATCAATTAATCAATCAGTTCTTCCATTCCGTGATTTAGAGTGGCTTAGGAGGCATTACTGCCTGTGCGAAACCACTATAGGGGCGCTAACGGGGCTTGAACCCCCCGCTCCGTCAGCCTATACCGCTCCAAGCGCGTAACCATCTTCCGCCCTTATTAGAAGAACTTCAATAACAAACGCCAGAATGTTGTTGCTTTGAGATCGATTTTATTCAAAAATGCGGTGGAAGGGTTGGGCCTCTCCCTCCACAAAAGCTCTGATCTTCAATAGGAGAGGGGGGAGAGAGGGAGGAGGGCTGGACTCAGCACTGTGGAGGGGTCAACCACTGCTTTCCAAGTGTTGTTTTACTTACACATCACTTTTTGTTGTGTAGATCTTGTGTGTGAGAGACTCTATCGGCCATCCATTTAACTGGAATTGGAGTCTACAAATGCATTTAATTACTATTAATACATTATTATGACTAGCAATTAATAAATTGTACAAGACGTCTTCAACAAATCACAATAGATTTATTGATTAATGTGAGAAATATTATAATAGATAATAAAGGTAGGTCACATACTCGAGTCCGAGCGTTGGGTTCAAGCGCTTATCTCCGCCTGGGCAATCAGCGACAACATAGGTGGTATAATCCATTAATCTGGGGAGTAGGTTGCCATTACTTTCCCCAGACCCACGTTCTACCTCGCAGCTTAACGCTGCTCCTCAGTTTTAGCGAGTAAGGCTGAGTGGACCTTAGGGCTCCTGCGGAAATTGAACCCGTGACCTTCTGCTGCATCGTCCAGCGTTGTTACCACTCCCGTCCCATAATAGATAATACAATAGAATTTTAGTCTAATCAATATTTATCGATTGGTATAAGACATAACACAAAGCAGTATCATTGCATATTCAATATATTTCTTTAAAAAGAATGCTTCGCTGTAAATGCCAGAGAGCGTTTGCTGTGATTTCAAATTACTTTAAATGACAATAAATTCATAAAAAGAACTATACATCTGATTTCTTTTGATATTCGTTGTACTTCTGACAATCCCTGGCAAGACCAAAGTCACATATTTTGACTATGTAGTTGTCTGCAACTAGGATATTTCGAGTCGCCAGATCTCGATGTATGAACTATATATAGCGAAGCAAAGTAACACGTCTGAGCAGTAGAAATAATGATAACGACACATGGGCTCCACCGCCAGGGGCCCGTTGGGGCAAAAGTCTGGCCACATGCTCCCCAGTTGGGAAAATGCAAATACCAATATTTCATACATTGAAATTTGAAAAATGGTTGCCCCCAATGATTAACTGTGACCATTGTGTCAACAACGTTTTGCCCCTCCTGGAAAATCCTAGAGCCGGAACGACACCAGTTGTAACGATAATAATAATAATAATAATAATAATAATAATAATAATAATAATAATAATAATAATAATAATAATAATAATAATAATAATAATAACAGATTTTAAAGTGATTCAGTAGGGTGTGCCGTATGTCCTGTGTGACTTACCAATAATTTCATTTTTATTAAAGAACAACTGATCATTATAATTATTTGTGTCAGAACACAATAATTAATTTTATCGTGTCATGTATTCAGAAACTCCACGCGGTACCTTTTGAATAGTAGGCTCCCTACTTGAATGCAAGAAAGCGTACGCATTCAGCCCTTACTACTGTTGGGCCAACTATACTGTATTAATACGCTGCAGCTGACTCTGACGCAGTGAACGACATTAAATAAATTATTTTCTGACCTTCTTCGACGACAGATACTCCATTCCCTTTGCTATCTGATAGGCAAAGCAGATGAGCTGCATCGCGTCGAGAGGGGAAGAGTTCTGCGTCGCCATCAGGGAACTTCTGGACTTCAGAGTGGGAGAATTAGCGTAGTCCGGATCGGAATTATTGGATCTCGCCGTAACAACCGCTTCGTCGTCCGACTGTTCCTTTGTGGCCAAGAACGCATCTCTGTGTTTGAGTAAATACTCACGAAGACATCCATGACAACAGTACTCCACAATCACGTAAAGTGCACCTAGTGTTATAACAGTATATATATATATACATTTATATAATAATAGGTATATACAGGCACTATATACAATGTGTATTATATATATATATACGCACAAATTATAAATATTAAATTATATATATATACATATATATATATATATATATATATACTATATATATAATACATCTCAACTAAATTATTTAAACAATGGTTCTCAATTAAAACTAACAAAATGAAAAAGATCTGCATGGTACGCGGACTATTGACCACTGGACGATTGACCATATTGATATAGGACGATTGACCACTGGACGTTTGACCACAGCGGACTTTTTGACCACTGGACGTTTGACCACAGCGGACTTTTGACCACTGGACGATTGACCAGAGGGGACTACCACTGAACGATTGACCACAGCCATAGTGTCATTAGCATGTCTCAACTAAAAAGTAAACCAAATGTTGGGAATGATTAAAAGGACAATAGGCCTATAAAGATATATATATATATATATATATATATATATATATATATATGTGTGTGTGTGTGTGTGTGTTTTTGGCTTACTTAACGTTTGCCCTCTTTTATGGAACGCGCTACCCAGTGACTGCGGTCACCTCTTCAGTCGTTCATTATCCTAAAGAGGCACGGTCACGCACCTCTTTAAAAAAACCATACGATTGCTCTAAAAGCGCTCTTGACTATATCTTTTTCAAGAACGTATTCCATGCCTGAACACAGTATTCTAGATGAAGCCATACTAATAACTTATATAACGATTGTCCTTTTCATCATTCCCAAAATTTGAAAAGATCAGTGACAGCGTGCTAATGACACCCATGGCTGTGGTCAATCGTCCAGTGGTCAAAAGTCCGCTGTGGTTCGTCCAGTGGTCAAAAGTCCGCTAAAACGTCCAGTGGTCAAAAGTCCGCTGTGGTCAAACGTCCAGTGGTCAATCGTCCTATGGTCAATCGTCCTATGGTCAATCGTCCTTGTCCAGTGGTCAATAGTCCTAGAACCGATCAACAAGCATCTGTGATTAGGTACAATGGCATATTTGTAACAACAGGCATCGTTACAATGGCATATAACACTTTTATTAAATTTCATTTGCATGCCGATGCACTAAGTAGGCCTACGTCTTTTGGGGAAATAACGTATACCTCTGTTTAGCTCAACAGTGATGGCGCCGAGCAGGTTGACAATGTTTAGATGAGATCCAACGTGGATCAGGATCTTCAGCTCTGACATTAGAGACTGCAGCTGATCACGATCACCAATATCTGTTTAACAGTTATAAGATTGAATTTTGGAAATATTCTTATCCTTTTTGCTCCGAAACTGAATAAAATCTTGCTTAAATAATGCTCTAAGTTAGATTGCATTTTGAGTTTTCCCTGTGCCATGAATAGTAACATAATGTAATGTAACATAACAGAATATTTATATAGCGCCTCTATTGAAAATCACTCCGAAGCATTCGGTAAAGACAATCATTCACAACTGCCAGCTTCAAAACAGAGAAACATCATACCCACAGTAACACAGTAACAACTTGTAAACTATCGGTATTAAAAGATTTGAGGCACACCTTCAAAATTCTTTACCAATTTATAGATAAGAATGAATAGGTATTTGAGATTCAACTGAAATTTTAAATATTGAAATGCACAGGGTGGCGCAAAAATACCGGACTAGTCACATTTAGGTTTGCATTTAATATAGTCCGGTTTTTGCTGCCGCCACCCTGTATATGTACTGTACATCGGATGTGTAAACATATTAATCAGGTTTTTCTGATGCAATAGTTTCTGCAGTACGGTAATTATGGTAAAAAGTATTCTCCCTTACGTTTGACCATCTTGACAGCAACTCGCGTACTCTTTTCTGACTTGTGAATTCCGAAGGCTTCGGCTCTCATTACTTTTCCAAAAGCACCCTGACCAAGAACGATATCTATACCAGTAAATTGACAATATCATTTAAAATACGACAGATTCTGTCCATTTAAAAGCCTTTATGCAATTTCATTTTAATTAAACCAAGCTTCAAATACAACTGTTTCTCTTAAATCTATCTATCAGATCCGCGCTGAAACACAGGCAAGATTTACACCAGATTGAATATGCTAGATAAGGTATCAGAAAATCTGTAAGTTGCCTTCACAAGTTTCTAGCAGGATTGCATATTGAACAAAGCATTAATAGACAACAGTGTTGTAAAGTGTTTAAATAGTAAAGTTGTACAGTATTTAAATAGTGTTTAAATACCCAATTAAGAACAGGGTGGCGCAAAAAACCGCACTATATTAAATGCAAACCTAAATGTGACTAGTCCGGTATTTTTGCGCCACCCTGTATTTTAGAAAGTGTTTAAATACTCACCCAGATTATGGTATTTAAATAACGCGGACCCCAGTTTGAGAACCACTGCTATAAGCTATATGCATACAAAAAATAGAACTAACCAAACTTCAAGCATTCTTTGGGAAATTCCCAAGCCGGATCATAAGCCAAGCAATCCACTTGCTCGTGAACCGGAAGGTCTGGATTGTAGCAAGCCGCGGCGTCAGGATGGAGGGCTGCATCGTATGGGACCGCCATGTACTGTCAAAAATTCAAACGGATTTGTTGGACTGAGCATTTCAGATTTCAAAATTCATTTGCGAAAATGCGTTTATTGATGGTCAAAATTATAACAGCAACTTATGACCTAAAAGTTATGTAGGAACATACAGAGGCGTATTTCTGCCATCAACATTAGGGGGATAGAAATTTATTTTAAAAGTATACCCTCCCATAACTTTTGACTTTTTTAGAACGTTAAAGAAACAAAGAAACACAAAATATTGGGGGGGGGGAGAGGAATAAATGATACTAAATACCCCTTCACTAATTATTGGGTGGGAGCGTCCCCCGCAGTCCCCCCCCGTGATATACAGCCTGGAAACATGTGGGCTTGAATTTCAGAGACGTGCAATGTTAAACACATGTGCAATGTATGCGATGATGCGAAGACTAAAGTCTCGTTTTCTTATAAAGCAACTCTAAAACGGGAACACCGCTGAGTAGAAGTACAAGAGGCGTTATATCAGTTCCTTGTTACATTACATTACATCCCATAGTCAAAATGCAGTCTTAGTCAATAGCAGAGTCATAAACCATTCAACTAGAAACGCCAGAAGACCAGGGCGCGATTTGCGAGGGGGAAGGGAAGAATCTTCCCCACTGCCAAACTGCATCCCCCTACTGCTACATCCCCCATCACTACATCCCCCACTGCTACATTTCCCAACAACTACATCCCCCCAAGCTCGACATATCCCCCCCCCCACTGCTCCAGGTCACAAATCGCACCCTGCAGAAGACAATTCGAACCTTAACCATGCGCCATCTTATGGACATGACTATCATGACGACCGCAATAGCCACAAGAGCCAAGCATGAAATGACGATCATGGCTATGTATCCACCAGCAAGCTTCCCTTTCCAGGTCTCCAGGCTACCATCTGAAACAGCATGCGGGCAATCTGTAAATTACAGCTCTTTGTATATGGCCTTCTTTACCCATGCATTTTAAACAACAACAACAACAACAACAACAACATTTTAGAACATATTTAAATAGGTTTCTTGATTTTCTATTTCTATGACTGTCAGCTTCCATTAGGTCAGCGGTTCTCAACCTGTGGGTCGCGACCCCCACGGGGGTCGAATGACGATTTGCCAGGGGTCGCCCGAGACCATCAGAAATATGGGGTTGTCTATGTTCTTGTTATTGTACAAAATTTCCTCAGTGATAGTTACGGCGTACTAGTTGTTTTACTATAATTGTAATTCGAAGATAGACATGGAGACAATTAAATAGCAACGATTTCAAACATTTTGATTGTCGTAGAATTATTATTTTTAGCAGTTTACATTATGAATGAAAGTGATTTTATACGGTTAGGGGTCGCCACATAATGGGGATTTAATTAAAAGGGTCGCGGCACTATAAAGGTTGAGAACCGCTGCATTAGGTCGAAGTGAATTCGCAGACTGCCCAATATAGATGGATGTAAATTTGAATACAGTACTTTATTTAAGTGTACAGACATTCCAAAAGTTCGACTGTGGCCATCAGTGTTTATCCAGACTCCAGGCTTTTGGGGGGAAATTGAGGCTTTCGAAGGGTAGGGGTGGGGGGGAATCGACTTGGTTGGAGGGGAAAAGACACAATTTAATGCAAAATTTGTGTAAGTGCTGGGATTTTTTTGGGGAGGGAATTTGAGGTTGGGGAAATCTCCCCTCCTAACAGTCCTGGATAAAACACTGGTGGCCATTCTACCTGTAGCAATAAGCGTATGATTGCTGACAATCACGCCTTCACGATTTGATGCATGACAGGCGTAGACCCCACTGTGAGAAAACGTTACATTTGGAATGACAAGCCTGAAATTAAAAGATGTAATAATAATAATAATATAATATAACAAGGTTTAAAGTGGTTCAGTAGGGACTGCCCTGTGTGAGAACCACTGTTAATTCAGAATGTCCTTCGAATCTTCAAGCAAATCAGAGGTTTCTATCAATTAAGCACCATAAAGCAATTTTCGGGCACATGACATCGAATGAATATAGAGGAATATTCAGACAAAAGAAGAGGTGAGATCATGGGTGAAGCCAGGAATTTTATTTGGGGGAGGAGGTAGAATGTGATTTGCGGGTATAAACCTTAAAAACCCTTGAAAATCTTAAAAACTCATTAAAACTTTGAAGGTAGTCTGTTTTTTTTGCGGGGGGAGGGAGTATACATACCGATATCCCCTCTGTCGCTACGCCCCTGGGTGAGATCAATATTATCCATTGATATATTGAATTTGATATCATATATATGCACAATACTAAATTATAGGACATCAACATAATAAATAAGAAAACCTAACGAATCTTGCAAACTTTTTACTAATTTTTGAGGATTTGCAGGGGCGCCCATCCCACTGGCTATTGGAATCAGCTTGTCCCCTTCCCTGTGCTACTCTAACGTGATACCAAAACTTAGGGGGTGGGGGATTTTCTCCCCTAGCTTTTTTAGGAAGCATTTGCTTCCTCTCCCCTCCCCAATCTGTGGGCGCCCCTGAGGATTTGAGCCAGTGTTTAAAATCAGAACAGTGCAAGAATTATAATAACCAGTACAGTACATACTTTGTATCACTAAGATTATAACCACTTGATACGTTCAGTTCACTGATGATACTTTCATTGTGATACCAAATGTACTGAGGTGTGGGTCGACCATCTGCAATGCATAGCATTTCGTGTGTCTGTCCAATGCTTACAGTCGTCGAACCACCATCCAGAGGTTTCACAAATACAGGAATTGAAGCAGCTGGAAAATAAAGCACAAAACTCATCTAAAAATCCGATTATTATTATTATTATTATTATTATTATTATTATTATTATTATTATTATTATTATTATTATTATTTTCTAGAGCGCAAATTATCGCACTAAACACTTTTTTTTTCTTGGACCCACCCTTTGCTTAGACAATTTGAATTTGCGGTCTCTTGTGCTGTTACAGTGTGCCAATGTAAAGAACTCGATCTATCTATCTATCTACACACATATATATATATATATATATATATATATATATATATATATATATATATATATAATACATACATATATATACAATGTACATGTATATATAAAATTATAGGTTTATATATATTTTGTAGTTAGACTATATATATATATATATATATATATATATATATATATATATACAATGTACATATATATAAAATTATATTTATATATATTTTGCAGTTAGACTATATATATATATATATATATATATATATATATATATATATATATATATATCAGCTAGTAGAGCGTCATTTCTATCTACCATGAGCCTGGGTTCGATTCGTGGACACTCACACCTCTACCTACCAGGGCAGAGTGCATATCAACATGGTCTGTGAAGCACTTAACGTTGACGACTAATTCATTATTATCAAGATGCGATATACAGTAAATGCAAGATCTATATTTACATATACAAACTGCAATGGCTCTGCAGATAATAATTATTACGAAACAAACTTACGCAATACCGTGATGTTTATGGTCTGAGTATAAATCTTGTCCTCGAAGTCACTAGTCTCACACTGAAGCAATCTTGAGAAGCTTGTCTGAATGTTCCGAAATTCCAGCACAACAATGTGAGAGAACAAATTGCTGTTGAAAATTTCACATTTTATTAAAACGTGATAGGTCAAATTGTAAAAACAATATACATTTTCCTAAACTGCAGCCATAAAGAGTCTTTGAAAACATTGTTGTAAGTTAACCTGAAGACCAGTGGCGGCTCCAGGATTTGGCAAGTGGTGGGGCCGTTGGGGTGGCAACTTATAATCATGTGGGGCCAACCATTTGTTGTTATGTATGTAGCATTAAGTATAGAGGTCCCAACAGGGGGCCACTGGGGGGCCAGGCACTCAATAGGGGGCACGGGCCCCGGACCCCACCCCACTCCCCGGTGGAGCCGCCACTGCTGAAGACAAGAACAACTTTGCAAAGTAATTTCAATAATTATTAATTAGCCTAATAATCGTTACTACATTGCCATAATATCTAAAATATGACCTAACTATATGGCTTCAACCACACAGTGGCGGCTCTAGGATTTGTCAAGTGGGGGGGGGGACCGTTGGGGTGGCAACTTCTAATCATCGGGGGCCAATCATTTGTTGTTTAATGTATGTAGCATTAAGTATAGGGTCCCAACTGGGGGGGGGGCACTGGGGGGGCCAGGCACTCAATAGGGGAGAGGGGGCACGGGCCCCCTCGCCCCTCCCCCGTGGAACCGCCACTGATCATCTAGATTACGTTATCGCACAAGACATATAACAACCGACCTTGTATGCACTATTTGGAACCAGAATGACGTAGCCGCATCACTGTAGTGTTCCTCCTCCGTCATCAGCCGAGGCGGATGATGGACAATCTTGTTAGCCTTGCATTCTACCGTACCATTGTCACCTTCAACAAAACTCAGCGATCCCGGTCCTCCGAATCCATTTTCCACGTCTGAAATCACCGAAACTCTTGCGGAAATCCCAAGAGCTGCTTTGAGTAGGCTACGCACAGTGTTGGAGTTGTGAAATTTGAGCTGAGGCGGGCGGGGGCTTGAGGACTGAAATTCATTGAATGACAGAAGCTGCACGTACCTGATATGCGATTTTTTGGAGGGTTGCAAATTTAGCTGGGGAGTTCAACCCCCTTCCCCCAACAGTGTTTAATCTAGACTCCTGGACTCCGGAGGGAAACTGACAAAGCCGGGGGAATTCTGCTAGGGGCTACTGTTAGTCCATGTAGCATGCCAAAATTTCCGGGGGAATTTGAAATTTCTGGGGGAGGGAAATTCCACCCCCCGGAAACGGCCTAGATTAGACACTGCCCCCAACCCCGGCAACTCCAACACTGAACTGTACGCATACATCTACATGTAATTATGCAAAAATCTTAACAATATAAACAGGCATCTTTCTACAGGACTCTGCATAATTACTGAAAACAATAATTATTATCATAACAGACGTCAAATTAGGTGCTGGTAATTTTCTATCGACTGTCACAAAGGCGTAATGCTCTAAGTAGAACAACGCGCGCCTAAAGACTGGTTACTGCTCTGGGCGGCGTTGATATCTTGTTATTCTTAATATCGCTTTGATTGGTGAAACCCTACGTTATTTCGACTCTGTAGTGTAGCCTATAACAAGCAATGCAATGCATTGGTAAATTGTATAGGCCTTATGCCTACCGTACATCTGCTTCTTATGACAACTCAGAAGTACTGTACAGCATCAGCGTCTCACTTATGCAAAGAACGTGAAAGATATTTTACAGTCACATACAGTGATGCGATTAAAATTAATTTTCGTAATGGCATTAATTAAATAATTAATTATTAATTAATGGCGCTAATTAAAAGTGCCTTTAAGTTAAACCTGTGATAAAAAATGGAAACTGATCATCGGAACTGCCAACTTTATTGGAAGCCGAGCAACGAAACCATCCTGAGGCATTAGTCGATATGTTGAAAATGCTTTCAGAATAGCGACTTCCCTACAATCATAGAATACTCTCGTTAATAAGCCAGTGAAACAAGCATGAAAACAGACAAAATTCAAAATTTGCCCCATTCTGTCACAATGAATGCGTTTTCAAATCAGGCTAAATTCAGGCTAAACCAACCATCGACTTTAATATCACCCCAACTGTCCGCCATTTTTTTGATAATCAGATTAGAGATCATTAGACAACTATGTTCAAATTTTAAAATGAATTTACGAGACGCTGTGGCAATTACATACGACTAATAAAAATCTGACATAAAAAGGCAGCAATCAAAATACCTCCCTGAGTGGATGACCATAAGGCACAGGCTGCCAGAGATCAGTCCGCGGTTGGCAATTGAAGACGTGACATGGTTGCCAAGACCAGTTCTGCTGCTGAGGAGGAGGAAAGCCAGTCGAAGAACATCGAAGACTATACGAGCGATCGGCAAAAAAGAATATACTGTTGCCTTTAAGGTCGGTAATTTCGACACTCGGCATCTCTAAGAAGTTCAGACATGGAGGAATCATTTGCGACGACTGTTTACCAGTTATTTGTCAAGTAAAACATTTCACAGCAAGCAATGATTTCTGCAGTGGCGGCGCCAGGTTGTTACCCGAGGCAGGGTTTGTGCAGTGTTTAAGCTAGACTCCTGGACTCCGGAGGGAAACTGACAAAGCCGGGGGAATTCTGCTAGGGGCCGCTGTTAGTCCATGTAGTATTCCAAAATTTCCGGGGGGAATTTGAAATTTCCGGGGGGAAGGGCATTTTCCCCCCGGAAACGGCCTAGGTTAAACACTGGGCTTATGGCGGGGTCCGAAATATTTTACCAGGGCCCAGTGGCGTAGCCAGAATTACATAATAGGGGGAAGCACATAGACGTTTCCCACTCAAAAAGCTGGACAAGCAAAAAGCTCTGAAGTTCCTTGTGTCGGTGCCATGAGCTCATGCAATAACTTCAAGCAGTCCCAAGCGTTTTTTTACCACCTACCAACCCACCATTTCTTAACAATTCAGTGAGTGGCGGCCCGGTTCCTCCACTAGATTACTGCCCCACCCACCCCCACCAGTGGCGGCTCCACCGGGGGCCCAGGGGGCCCGTGCCCCCTATTGAGTGCCTGCCCCCCCAGTGCCCCCCCCCAGTTGGGACCTATACTTAATGCTACATACATTAAACAACAAAAGGTTGGCCCCCATGATTAGAAGTTGCCACCCCAACGGCCCCCCACTTGCCAAATCCTAGAGCCGCCACTGACCCCGACCCCGGCAACTGAATGGTTATGCGCAAATCTCATTGACGGTCCCAACCCGAATAGTGTGGCCGGGGCCCCTGAATAAATGCAGATTTTTATATCCAATCGTGAAGATCATGAACGACTTATTTTAGAAATGACGTCGTATCTCATTTTAGTCTTAGTTTTCTGATTTACCATTAATGATAAGTTCAATGCTCTCTTGTGCAGTAACTTGCGTCGTTGAGGCCACTAACACATACTCCCCTGCATCAGTCGAGTCTATGTCATATATTTTCAGTTGCACTCGACCAAGCCTAGATCTAAAACGAAAGTTCACAATGCTTCGAAGTTCAAGCAGAAAAAAATGATACATTTCAACAGGCTTAACATATTTAATATCCAGCTTACGTTTGTAGCTTGCAAATTCTAAAATTATTACAAAGAGTTTCAACCTGAGAATTCATTTTCCCCTATAATCTATTCAAAAAGGACATTTTACAATAACTGGCGCCTATGCTAAATAAATACAGGCAGTGTTTTATCGCAAACGTAGTTACTGTTAAGACAGGCAGTGTTTATTCTCCCCTTCTCAAAAATCCCCCAAAAAAAAAAAAATCCCCTTCCCAAATTTATATGTTGGCTGTGGGATGGAAATTCCACCCAAAGTGTGGAGACTCAGACCTTGTCCTCCCAAACATTTCAACATCCACCCCCAATGTTAAGGTGGCTAGAATAAACACTGCTTACAGGGAACCTAAAGAAGAAACTATGTATATATAATCTTGGATAAATATGACTTTATTTCTAAAGATTATCAATTGAAGTGAGTTTGAAAGCGCTACAGAAAGCACAAATATCGACAGCAAAATCTTCTGCTTCTTACTCCTGCTTAAAGTGGTCGCCGTCAAAAGAGATTTTTTCTTTGTTGTGATACCAGGTAAGCAGAGGCGCTTCTGTTGAATTAACGGTAACAGAAAATGAAACGTTTTGCCGCTCAAGGTCGACTTCCACCACTTTCTCAGACGCGGTGAGCAAAATATAACCAGACACTAGAAACCACGACAACATTTTTTCTCCATAATTGCAATACTACGATAGCTTCCTAATTCATACAGAAGCAACAAATCCGCGATAATTTTATTAGAAACTTTCAAAATCAACTAACTAATTAATGTAATAAGCAGCTACTGTTGTGCTGCTTTCCAGGGCGCTATATAAATCCACGAGATTTTAATTTACTTACTTACTTACTGAAATTTCATATTTTACTTTGCTCACTTACTTACTTATTTATTTAATGAAATTTCATGCATAATGTGGAAATCATGATATATATATACAGTCTGGCAAAAAAGGTGTGGGAACGCCGTTCCCGTGCGTTACCACTGAAAAAAAACGCCCTGCACAGTGCATACCAATTACATTAACTTTGTGTGTGCTACTGCTTGATGTATTTATTGTTGAATAGGCGCCGCATGGATAGTTTCCTTCGTCAATTTCCTGCACATTCGTAATGTTAAGTGTTCTCTCGAAGACATCGTACAATGCTCCAGAGACAGTAATGTCTCTTTTGGTCAGGTTTCCAGATGTAACTCTATCAGAAAGCTGCAAGAAAAAGTACTTTATAGGACTAATATTAAGTCAAAAGCTTAATAAATTATTAGCATATTGCAAATTGCAAACATAACTTTCATCTGTGATAACATATTACAAAAGCTTAAGAAGTTTTCATTATTGTGATAGAAAAAGCTGCTCGCAGATATAAAGTCACCAAATCTTGAATATATTTAAGATTCTTGTTCCTCTGAAGAAATACACTTGTGTATGATGAGTCCAAAGTTAGAGACACACAGTAACCTGTGGCGGCTCCACCGGGGGCAGGGGCCCGTGCCCCCTATTGAGTGCCTGCCCCCAGTGGCCCCCTCTGTTGGGACCCTATACTTAATGCTACATGCATTAAACAACAAATGGTTGGCCCTCCATGATTAGAAGTTGCCACCCCAACGGTCCCCACTTGTCAAATCCTAGAGCCGCCACTGGCAGTAACAACAAATCACAGAGCGGTTCAAAAGAATTGAATAAACTAAGTTAGATCATAGCAATGTAAAAAAATACAGGATAAAGTTTCGATTAAGTAAAAAAAATAAAAAAGCATTTCAAACTAGACATAAAACTTCAGAAGAGTGCAGCCATGGAAGGTACGTACAGTTGCCGACCACAGAAGGTTCACTCGCTGTCCAGAATCAACTCGAAGTTTGCAGATTAACGTCAAGCGTATCGCCGAGTTTAACAAACGATTCGGAATTTGTATTGGTTTCGGCATTTGAATGATGGGCTGTGATGATCGGCGGCGGCAGAAGTTTATTAGCTGTGAAGAAATCAGTACAGTACTGCATTAACCCCTTAACTGGGGATCCCGGATATATCCGTCCATTTTACATTGAGTTACAGTTAAATACACGGTTAAGGGGTTAAACAAATGTATTATCGTCATTGGTGAACTTCTGTAGTGCCAATTTAGTAATGCCCTTGACATCAGTCGATGGTCGCTCCTTGTTATGGAAGCATGACCAGTGACGGCTTCGTGTGGGGGATGAGTGGGGATGCATCCCCCACCGGACTTTTTTCATTTTTGCTTGTGAAACCTATTTTTGAGTAAATGTCTAGTAGGCATAAAACTACGGAGGAAAACTGCGGATGACCTGTTTGCTTGTCACGCTATTTTTCGGTAAAAGTGTAGTAAAATTAGGGGTAAAATTCCCTTTTGTCAGTCTTTTTTTATTGATTTTTCTTATATTTTCACCCCCCCCCTTACCAACTTCATATGAAGTCATTTCATCCCCACCAAGAAATTCTGGAACTGCCACTGAGCATGATAATTGTACAAAACAGTTAGAAGTCATAAATTTAACTATTTATTTTACGGTAAGCTTCTTGGATTCTGATTCATGTATTTCAATATTTTGTACACCAATACAACCTTGAAAAAACAGAAGGAAAGTCATCTTTTCCGATACTCCATTGAAACTTCCAGAACAAGTAAAATCTCCAAAATAGAATATTGTTGCAAAGTTGACTGTAAAACCAATTCTGGAATTGAAGATCAAGTATTGATTCGATTCGACTGGATTACTGCCCTTCAACAGCGCAACATGGACAGATGGGTTCGTCACCCGACACGGAATTATGAAGGACCTTCCTTCCACAGCCGTGATAATGGCTGGATGTGGGGAGTTTTTATGAGGAGCAAACAAATGTTCAGTGCCTATAAAATACAACAAAATACTAAAATTCTCATACTTCAATACTGTTCATCAGATACAGAAGTAACCAGTGGCGGCTCTAGGATTTGGCAAGTGGGGGGCCGTTGGGGTGGCAACTTCTAATCATGGGGAGCCAACCATTTGTTGTTTAATGTATGTAGCATTAAGTATAGGGTCCCAACTGGGGGGCCACTGGGGGGCAGGCACTCAATAGGGGGCACGGGCCCCTGACCCCCGGTGGAGCCGCCACTGGAAGTAACAAGAGGCGCGGAAAATGTGAAGATAGGAAGTCGGATGATTCCGAACATCCAAATCACCTGGAAAATGTGGTTGCAACTACTGACACTTTCCAATAGTTGCACATGAGCCTTTAGGTTGCTACAGACACACTTTACAAGCCATCCAGCTCTGCTTAGGCTACTATAGCTATCATTGTCTTGTATAAGCAATTTGTTTCGGCGCTGTTTTATCTCTGGCATCAAAGATTCAACAGAAAGCATTCCTCTCCCTGGTACATCTAAAATATGAAGTAACTCGCACTACCTATGCTCTACCGTAAAGCAGTGGCGGCTCCACAGGGGGCCGAGGGGCCGTGACCCCTATTGCGTGCCTGCCCCCCCCCCAGTGGCACCCCTGTTGGGACCCTATACTTAATGCTACATACCTAACAACAAATGGTTTGGCCCTCCCATGATTAAAAGTTGCCACCTCAACGGCCCCCACTGCCGTAAAGTTTTGGTAACCTAAATGCATTCAATTTCAAGTAGAACCACAGTATTTTGGTATGTATTTGAGCACGTTCTGAGCAAAATTTTCCATTTAAAATAACATTTTTAACATTTCCAATTCAAAGACCATTCTTACTGTGAACATAAACGTAGATGCTTGAATGAAAGTCCGCAGCGGAAGTATCATTTTCATAAATACAAGAATATTCCCCAGTGTCCGCATACTGCGATGGCGACAGCACGAAAGTACTTTTGTGCCTATCTCCTTCGACGAGGTCAGTCTGTTGAATTCTTTCCACAATTGGAGGCTTTTGAACCTATAACAGCAAACAGATGCAGACCAATCAAACAAAATCAACCAATCAATCAATCAATTAATCAATCAACTTCTATGGCGCTACTATCATAATGCCCAGGGCAACAGCCGATCGATGGGTCAAACAGAAACAGTTTATGACTTAATTTAAAAGACAATATTGCGCTGGTCTCACGACGTGATGTAAGGCAATGAATTATTCCGGAAACTGTTGATTTGGAAACAACTATAGCCACTGCCGCTGACAGTACGAGTACGAGGGACATCTAACAAAAGAGATTTCTGCCGAGCATCGAGTGAAACGGCCAGGGCGCGATTTGTAGGGGGAAGGGGGGAATCGCCCCCCCCCACTGCCCAACTGCATCCTCCTACTGCTACTTCTCCTCCACAACTGCATCCCCCCACTGCTACATTTCCCCAACAACTACATCCCCCCAAGCTCGACATATCCCCTCCGTGCACTGCTCCAGGTCACAAATCGCATCCTGGAAATGGCTACAAAGTCGATCGCGAGATGAACCGTGTCTTGATTAACCCTTTAACTGTGGATTTAACTGATAACTCAATGTCCATTTTACATTGATATCCGGAATTTCCAGTTAAGGGGCTTAATTAAGATAACTGGTCTCTTGTATCACAAGTTTTATAGACGACAAAAAATTTAATTATTTTCAATCATCAATACTATAATAGGAATACCAAGAGAGATGCTACTTGACTGGATGATGGAAAAGGCCTATAAAGACTTGAAGGAGAAAGCTATGAGTATGAAGAGGAATGAATGGCGAAATTGGAATACAAAACCTGCCTAAGGGCAGAATACTACTATGAAGAATATAATGAAATTTTGTATTTCACTTTTAGTGGATGTATACGGCATTGACAATATATTTCATTCAGCACACACCTGAAATAGAATGTCATGCATTTCTTCATCATCAGCTCACCTCAGTGGCGGCTCCACCGGGGGGCCAGAGGGGGCCCGTGCCCCTATTGAGTGCCTGCCCCCCTCAGTGCTCCCCCCAGTTGGGACTTAATGCTACATACATTAAACAACAAATGGTTGGCCCCCATGATTAGAAGTTGCCACCCCAACGCCCCCCCCACTTGCCAAATCCTAGAGCCGCCACTGGCTCACCTTGATGAACTCTGGATATTTCCACGAAAGCTTTGAACGTCCGTGGCATTTGAGAATTATAGGGTCGCCTTCATTTGCTAGGAATTCCGATGACTGTGGTTCAAATATTTGTGGGGAAGATGTCCCTAGGGTACACAATTAACATAAAACCCAAATATTTTATAGTCTGACTTTAAAAATCTCATTAATGATAATTTTCAAACTGAACGATATGATTAGGTAATGATGTAAATTTCCTGATGGAAAACGCTCTCAGACTTTAGTCTTAGTTATGCTATAACGTTTCATAAATTAATTAGTCTATCTATGCAATAATAATAATAATAATAATAATAATAATAATAATAATAATAATAATAATAATAATAATAATAATAATAATAATGCATCATTACTTTATGTAACCATTCAGGTCCATACTTATAATTAGTTTGCCATTGTTAATTAATAATTTCACACGAATTTTAAGACTAGGGCCTATACTAATAAATACTGCTAGTAATTGCTAATTTTGTGATTGGAATGCAAAGGCCCAAGGCAGAGACATACACAGAACTAATAAATTGAAACTACTTGTAGTCACCTTAGAGTTGAACTTGAAATGCACGGAAATGTTATAGGGCATTAGTCAAGAAGAGATTTTACATATAGGCCTAGCTAGTGTAATCTAGATGGATTTAAGATATTCCATTGTCCTGTAGGGCCTACGTTGTATGGCTAAACGAATTTGAATGATTTCACAATTTCAATGCTTGGGCAAATTCAGTGGCGTAGCCAGGATTTCCAAAAAACGGGGGTTGCGGTTGGTTTTCACATTTGACCGTAACCAACTTTCAAAAATCTTGACAAGCAAAAAACGTCATCCTGTGTATCTGTCCTATGTCTTTCCTTCTAAAATTACAAAACGTAGGTAGTCACGCCTATGGCACTTTAAAAATTTTGGTCAGCAGCCTCAAAGGAGGGGTTTGACCCTCAAAACCGCGTCCGAAAATACAAAATGCATGGACACACATGAAAAAATTTTTTCGTCGGCGTCCAAGGGGGGTTTAACCCCCCAAACTCCCAAACTCCCCCTTGGATACGCCACTGGGCAAATTGAACTCACAGTTGAACAGTAGGTGTTAAAATTAATAGCCTACTATGTAAAATTACAGTTCAATTTTAAAACGAAAACAGACGAACATAGAATTCCAGAATAGGGGGCACTTCGACCATGGAGGGGGGTGGACGAGCAAAAAAGCTTGTCAATATCTTGTTCGCTCATTCACACATTCATTCATGTATTTTCTTCGATCTTTCTGCCTACCTATCCTCCCCCACAAATTTCTCAACAGTTTTGCACAGATCCTACGACCGGTCCAACCAGAAAATAGGGGGTCGCTCTTGCGCCCCTCCCCCGTGGCTTCGCCAATGCAAACGAACCACATGTAACTACTACCAAAGCTCTGCATATCTCTTAAACACAATAAATAATTCACGCACTAACATTTTCACTGACTAATCTTACACTGTAAAAACAACAGACCCAAAGACATTTACCTGCCATCCGAGCCAAGAGAAATGCGCACAGAACACTTCGCAAAACGACGAGCAGCATTTTCTGGCGTTTTAACACAAAAACACAGCCGAATGCTAAATGAACAAATGCATGGTGACGTTAAAGATAACTAAAGCCACAGTAGACCACAACAGCGGATTCATAATAATTAATATCTAACTATTACGATAATAACGTAAACATCCTGTACTACTTGATATGAACTATGTACAGTGTAACTATTTTAGGCTCCTGGTCACAACGGGCCGTCACTTTGTATTAACTAGGCCTAACCTGTGCCTTGCAACATAGCTGTGATATATCCGCAATTTAGCCACTGTCGACCTTTTCTAAGTCGCGCTTAGGTCTATGCATTGCGGCCTACCGCAGACTGGCCTATGAGCACACGTCTGCTTAGCATGACATCTTTTACGATGACGGTGATACGTACGATTAGGTCTGTAGTATATTTACACTTTACAGACCCTATGCCTGTAGTATCTACAGACAGCGATAGCTAGCTAGGCTATGCCAAATTATTGGTGACATAAGGACTCGTGGGTTAATATTGATAGTAGACCTATCGTATAAGCATTGGCGTAGGCCACGGGGGGCCCGGCCCCCTATTCGTGTGGGGACCGGTATAGTGAGATTCGTCTAAAACCGGTAAGTAATTGGGGTAGACGGGGCGGTAGGGGTAGGGGTAGAGGTAGGGGTAGTATTAGATCGAGGAGACTTTTGCAACGGACACTAGACTTCAAAAAAGCGTTTGAGACGGCGACCTTCTTTTAATTTTCTCGTCAAGATTTTGTAAGATTTTTTTGCCGAAAACCGTCGAAGTGACCCCTCTATTCTAAAATCCTGGCTACTCCACTATACAGATAAGTCTGGTGGACTCGGTCTGACGATTGGATGAATCTGAAGTCATTGCGTTGAATGCGTTTTCAAAGCGGATGCAAGATCTTCAATTCTCGGGACGTTCATATCCGTGTTTAAACACCGCGGGCAATGCACTTGTAGACCCATAGGCCTAGGCGTAAACTTGTACACTTCTATTAGGCCTCTAGGTTTGATCCCCCCACTTTTTGAGAAACTACCATAGGTAGGGAACGGTATTTGGGTTGGGTCCTCACGTTTTCCTCCAAGTTTACGCCAATGTGTATAGGCCTAATCAAAGTTACATTTGCAGGAAAGATTGGATACCTGAATATTTCCCCACTGATCAAATACGATCGCCAGATGGATGGCCAAATTAGTATTTATAGCTGTCCGACCCACGCCTCACATGACGGAAATCTAAGGGGCTGGTAGTCCACCGCTTTTTGGAAAACCCGAACTTTGCCTTTTGCACACAACATCGACCAAAATATTACTGTTGGCTCACTGAGTCACAGTGTCCAGATTTTTCAAGGGACTGAGGTTGCCTGCTGGATGCTAACGCCTGAGGATCAATCGTGCATTAATTATTATTATCATCATCATCATCATCATCATCATCATCATCATCATCATCATCATCATCATCATCATCATCATCATCATCATCATCATCATCATCATCATCATCAGTATTATTGTTACTATTATTGTTATTATTATCATTATCATCATCATCATCATCATCATCATCATCATCATCATCATCATCATCATCATCATCATCATCAGTATTATTGTTATTATTATTATTATTATTATTATTATTATTACTATTATTATTATTATTATCATTATCATTATCATTATCATTATCATTATCATTATCATCATCGTCATCATTAATACGCGGCTCTTTCTTTCCCCGATCGCCGTACTAACCATTCCACAAGATATTCGGAAGGACTTTCAT
Source organism: Metaphire vulgaris (assembly GCA_018105865.1). Lineage (NCBI taxonomy): Eukaryota > Metazoa > Annelida > Clitellata > Crassiclitellata > Megascolecidae > Metaphire > Metaphire vulgaris. Next base: position 3,879,391 of record CM030855.1, read on the forward strand.
TTTGTTGATGTTCCCCGTTCTCGAACAGTCTCCGGCGCTAGTGTGTAAGTATGAAATGGCTGGAAGATGTTCTATTTCGAACCCTGTAGATCGAAATTTAGAATGCTATTGTTGTTTATTCTTAGAAAAGTTAAAGAAATGAAGAAGGAACAAGAGGAAAATGTGGATTTTGTCGGAGAATTTCTAAAAATCGCTGAGATTTTTACATATCTACGCACTGTTTAACAGGCCTTCCTGTGACTTCTCTTATATAGCGAATTAATGATAAACCTTGTTTTTGTTGTCCATAAAACCTGTTGTATAATTAACCATATATCTTAATACGCGGCTCTTCCCTCGATCGCCATATTAGGCATTCCCCAAGATATTCTGCAGGACTCTCATTTAGTTGATGTCCCTCGTTCTCGTACAGTCAATGGCATTTGTGTGTAGTATGAAATGGCTGGGAGTGCTCTATTTCGAACCCAGTAGATCAAAATTTAGAATGACATTGTTAGTTATTCTTGCACAGTTTAAAGCAATGAAGATGGAACAAGAGGAAAATGTGGATTTTGTTGGAGAATTTCTTCAAATCGATTAGATTTTAACATATCTAGGTCCTATACACCCTCTATTCAACAGGCCTTCAATTGGCTTCTCTCACAAAGCGAATTAATTATAAAACTTGCTTTTGTTGTCTATAAAACCTGTTGTACAATGAGCCAGAGATATCTTAATTATAAACTAGACATCGGTAGGCAACAATATGCATTATAAAAGGTAAAGATTCGCCCATACTCGATTTCGAGCTTCGGGCCGGGCGCTGATCTCCGATGTCAGGCAAACAGCGACGCAGGCGGCTAAAGCCATTGATCTAGAGTAGTTTGGCATTGCTTTCTCTAGACCCGCGTTTTACCTTCGCAGCCACAGCTGCTACTCAGTTACCACCGCCCTCTAGCGAATGAAGGCTGAGTCGACCTTATAGGTAATATAGGGCTCCTGAGAGGTTGAACCCGCTCCGTCAGCGTGCTTGTCTAGCGTGTTACCAATCTGCCATCTTTCCGCCCCCGTCTTTGCATCACATCGTCCTATATATCGACCTGTTGCTTAATTGATTGGACAGACGATGCGCATCAGAGTCAATTATGTCTATATCAGTCAGCATGAGTCAGGTACATTCGACAATCACAATACATGTAAGCAGTCAAGAGCGCTGACTGACCAGGTTTAGACAAACTATGTAGATCACTATACTGGTCTGAACCCGGGCACTTTAAAAGGCTAAACTATCAACGTGCACGCATACAAAAATCCAACTGATAATAAGCATATTTATTAGAAACGCCGTAATCTTGCTCTCAAGTTGGGACAGGAAAGGATAGCAAAAACAAAGGGGATATAATCAGGAGAATCTTCTTCTGCCCTTTACTGTCTACTCACGCTGTTGCAACACCACCGCTACTCTCCTGCAATATCCAAATAAGGCCGATGAGATAGCGAGTCTGTCCCATGCAGTGAACCCTTATCTGATAAAATGATACGAACCTCAAATGGCTATTTAAGCTTTGGCTTACACGAAACTCTGCAGCAACGAACGGGAACAGCGTTAGGTTGCGAAAACAGTTCAATCTGGACCAAAGTTCTCTGTCTTCTGAAGGTAAACTGCACGGTTTTATGCTTTCTATATGTCAGAATTATCTTTTTTTGTCTAATTGTCGAATTCTAACAAAAATTATGAGTAGCTACGAACTTAGTTTTGCAGGGAGGCAATTTTAGCCAAAATAATGAAACATGCAAATCATGAAGAGTATAGATGTTTGCAGCTATGGATTTAATATTTAATATTTAGAGTTTATTTAGTGTATTATATTTATTTATATATTATACTAATTAATTAATTTATATTATATTTATTTATTTATATTAATATTTTATGTTATTCGATTAAAGATTTTATATTTAATAATATAATAAAATATAAGGTGAATAAAACAGAAAAGAATAACTAGAAAAATTTACTGCATTTACTCGATGCTTTCTGTTAGCCTGAATATCCGAATCAGAATATACAAATAATATTACACGTAAAACTATGCTGCAGACCGTAATATTACGGTAATAATGTCGAAAGTGATATTTATTGGAAAAATTTGAATAATAAACGAATAGATTGCGTATATAGATAATTAACGGTCTCCAACGAAATGCAATTTATTCATTACGGCAAACAAGACTTGTAAATAACTGATAGATTTATGGATTTACAGCATGCAGACGGCAGCAAATTCGATTACCAGCCATGTTGAGCAGACGGCAGACTTAATGTATACGAATGTTATTGATAGGGTTTATAAGCGTCTGCACCGTCTGTCAGGAATACGTTCTGTCAAACGCTGCCTTCGATACAACAACAACAACAACAACTACTACTACTACTACTACTACTACTACTACTACTACTACTACTACTACTACTACTACTACTACTACTACTACTACTGCTGCTACTACTACTACTACTACTGCTACTACTGCTACTACTACTACTACTGCTGCTGCTGCTGCTGCTGCTGCTACTACTACTACTACTACTACTACTACTACTACTACTACTACTACTACTAATAATAATAATAATAATAATAATAATAATAATAATAATAATAATAATATTTCAAGTGGCTTAGGAAGCTTTTGTCCAAAAATCACTATAAGTACTCTCGACTTTTTAATAGCCCAGTTTTCCTGGATAACTTCGATTCCTTCCTATTCGACAGCTTAATAAAGGTGGTTATAACAGAATCACAAGACAGCATCGTCATTCAGCGTCGAAGGCAGAGAGAGATGCTTCGTCGGCTGTTGGACTCGATTTTATCGGCCGACGGCAACTCCAACCAGACCTCCTTCGCTGCCGACGACGACGACGACGACGAAGACGGGGATCGAGTGGCCGCCGCCGCCGCCGCCGCCGCCGCCGAGTCCGAGACGAAGAAGCTGGACTTCGACGGCAGCGGGGCTTCGAAGACGTTTACGGCGAGGCGCCGGCGGCGTCGTTTGGAACCATCATCGACGCAACGACAACGAAAAGTTACGCTTCGAAAGACCGGTTTCCAGACGATTCGAAACCGACTTCTAAAGCGCCTCGTTCGTCGTCGTCGTCGTCGTTTCAGAACAGAAGGAAACTGACACGAGTGCAGAAAGTGGATGAGGAAAGCCACGGGCGACCAGCCTGGTCGGAGAACTCGACACCGAAAAGCACGGACTTCTCCACGGTCGACAGAGGTCCATCGTACACGGTATAGTAAGGCTTACTGCCACGGTCGACAAAACGAGTTTAAGGTCCATCAACCACAACCGAGAACACCAATACTGTATGTTTTCATTAGTGACACTATTCTACGATTGATGTACAGAAGGCTGTAGATATGCAAAATTCAGAAGACTGTTGAAACGAATGTTATCCACATTTTCTTGTGTCCCCATCTTCATTGCATCAAACCGTACTAGAATAATCAGTATATTCGGTCTCAATTGTATTCTTGAGCGTTCGAAAAGCCACGAAAAATGGTCAACTGTTTTTGCATATCTATATCCTTCTGTACATCAATCGTAGAAAGTTCATTAATTTTGAAAAAATCGTTTTGCTTCGAAATCCACGTGTGGATATCATAGTAAATATTACAGTAACCATGCTCACTATCGCTATCATTGCGTCAGTGAGGTAACCTGTGTCATAATCAAAATTAATTTGTCGGACAACTGCGGCTGCAACAACGCATTTTTAGAGATTTTAAAGCATATTAAATTTTCCCACGAAAAATAATGTTGCGCTTATCTAGTGTATTATCGCAGAGATCCCAGATATGCTAACTTACCTTGCCAATAAATCACAATAATATACTCCGCTTAAATAATTCGGTTCTCATCAAAATCTATTCCAGATATCATGATGCACGCACCAGAGATGGGCACAATTAGACAAAAATCTAATCAATTAGAATTATAATTAGTTGCTTCTAGCGATTTTTAGCATTAAAATTAACACTTTGTCCAATTGATTAGAATTAGCTATTAGATTTCCAATCAATTATTAGATTGTCGATGTTCTCAGTGTTTTAAAATACTAATTTAATATCTGCAGTAATTGCATGCAGCTGCACTGGTTGGGGGCACTGTCAAAAAATCACACAAAACACTTAATCTATAAGCCCTTGAGGGGTCTCAACGTTATACTAGAAAACATTATTCGGATGGCTAATTGTCATGTAATTAAAAATAATTAGAATTAGCTGCTAAATCCAATTGATTAGAATTACGATTAGCATAAAATTTGCCAATTGATTACAATTAGAATTAGCTGGTCATCTAATCGATTAGCTAATCAATTACTTCCTAATTGATTAATTACCCATCTCTGGCACGCACAGTATTTACAGTATATCGATTTTTAAGTAAAATTAAGACAAATGGTACTATTAGATTTCCATTCTAGAGTTCGTATATCGATTTTAAAGTAAAATTAAGGCAAATAGTACTATTAGATTTCCATTCTAGAGTTCGTATAAGCTGCAGTGTTACGCAGGGCATGTTTGAAGTGGCAGGCCTGCTAATTAAAGGTAAGACGTGCACCGACGCGATTATGCTGTAGGATCAAATTGTCTGAGCCATTGAAATCAGGGTTTGGAGAACAGCGAATTTATGAATCAGGCCCGTTGTGTCGAAAATAATCTGGCTCGATCCTTATTTTTGACCCCAGACAAAGGTAGACCGTGGATGTAGTCTATTCTTTAGAGGAAATATACTCGCCCAATCTTGCGCAGATGGCTTATCGGTCGTTGATCCTGGTTCAGCGAGTCAGATTCAACTCAATCATTCAATTATATCATTCAATGGACGGAATATAACGTCAGTCGTTTCATGTCCTGCGTGGTATCCACCCCAAAAATTTCACCTCCAGAGGTCGGAAAGTTAAAATTTTCGAGACAAGAATTTTGAGTAACCTAGACCAGTGGGGAAGGGTTTAACTATTTGATCCCCATCCCCAGAGATCCTACTAAACCACTCTAAATCCTGTCATTATTATTATTATTATTATTATTATTATTATTATTATTATTATCATCATCATCATAGCATCATCATTATCATCATCATCATTATCGTTATTATTATTATTATTATTATTATTATCATTATTATTATTATTATTATTATCAGCATCATCATTATTATCATCATCATTATCATCGTCATCATCATCGTCGTCATCATCATCATCATCATCATTATCATCATCATCATCATCATCATTATTATCATCATCATCATCATCATCATTATTGATGTAATCTGTTTGCGAATTGAATGGTTGCAGCTGGCGGCGAAGGGAAAACTTGCTGAGCTCGACCGTAGAACGACGGACGACCGGACTGATTTGCTCGTGAGAGATCGAACGGGCAGAGGATTGTTGCATTACGCCGTCACGTCAGGACACGTTCCGACACTCGAATTCATCCTGTCACGCGGAGCAGGCCAGTGACATCATAACTGCTACTGCTACTAACGTGTCGGCCGATGCCCTGGGCATCATGATGTCCCGAGCATGTATGATAGTGGCGCCATAGAAGTTTTTGATTGATTGATTGATCTCTGATAAAAGTACTGAAGAATTTAATTCAGTTATGACGCCAGTGGATAAGATGGAGATAAAAAATAGGCATATCTCTTCTAATGTTTGCCTCTGTTAATGTGACAGAGTTAAAGACACGTTGTTTCGGACGGCGATTTAACCGATGATAAAATACAGTGGCGTAACCAGGGGGAGTTAAAATTTCCCTTGGCTGCCGAAGAAAAACTTTTATGTGTTTCCATACATTTTTTATTTCCGGACGCGGGTTTGGAGTCAAGCCCCCTTGGCTGGCTGCTGACACAACATTTCTAAGTGCTATAGAAGGTAAAGGTTCAAGGCGGCGACCTTTTTCTGCTTGTCAGCATCTGCAAAGGAAAGAATAATAGAAGGAAAAACAAGTTAGGATGACCTTTTTGATGACCTTTTTGGTTAGGATCAAAACTTCTCCCCTCTTCAGTGGCGGCAAGATTTTGGGGGCGTTGGTTAATCATGGGGGCCAACCAAATGTATGTACCAAATCCCAAGTCCCTCAGGCACTCAATGGGGGGCACGGCCCCCTGACTGATGGTGGAGCCGCCACTGCCCTCTTCCGAAATTCAGGCTACGCCACTGATGAAATAATATGGAATTACATATTTAAGAGATAAAGACTTTCGGTAGTAAATGTTTCATCGGTAATAATTAATAGATATCAACGCGAAGGACTACGATGGGAATACGGCTCTTCATGTTGCCGTTGAAACGTCGCAGAAGACCAGTCTCACCTTCCTGTTGGCGCACAACGCCGACCCAACCGTGCTCAACCATCGACACATGGCCCCCATCCACCTGGCGGTCGACCTCGACAAAACTGACATTCTTCAGGTTGACATCTTTCTAGTATTACAGTTATATTTGATAGTGGACATTAACCAGCTCTCTCGTCTTAAACGTGCTAGAAATATCCCTGCTCTAAATTCTAAAGGATCTATCTCTCTACTGTTTTAGAACCATTGCCTGCAAAATTCTCCGTCATATTAACCCCCGTCATATTTATTTTACGAACATTAAATACACGAATAATATTATCGCGACAATTTCTTCAAGCGATCTGCTGTGGGAAATCAATTACTTCTGTCGCTATAATTATATTATTGCGATTAGACGGTCTGTTTATAGGAGATGTTGTATTTTGACTGTGTCGACCCCAATCTGATCGGAGAGAACGGTGCCACACCGCTGCATTATTCCGCTTGGAAAGACCACCCAAACTGTGCTCGGATACTGGTAAGCAGGGTTATTTATAGGATTATAAATTTGGGGTGTCGGTATATTTTGGGGGTCCATCCTTGCCGAAAAAGCTTGACAAGCAAAAAAAGGGTCATCACAGGCTCAGATTGGGGGGTGTCTGTCTCAAATTGGAGGGAGGGGTTAGGATTTGGGGGTGTAAAAATATCCCTGTTGGTAAGTAGTGGCGCTTCCAGGAACTCTTGGTGGAAGGGGATGCAATGAATTTCTAGGAAGATCCCGCCATTTGTCAAAGTTATTTTATTATGCATAAATGGTTAAGAAGAAATCTGTAGATCTGATTTATAAAATATAATGTTCAGAATTGACAATGTATAAAAGCTATTTTAGTCTCGTTGTGCAAAGTCACAGTGCAAAATCGAGTTTTCTGTTGTTGTTGTTGACTTGTTGTACTACCAAGAAATAAATGCTAAAACATTTTCTCAGAAATTCATCAACGCCAAACACGCATTTTTGGTGGGTCGGTGGGGGAATGCATCTCCAGTCATCCCCAACGTTGAACCGCCCCAGTGTTTATTCTAGGCCTTCTCTGGGGAGAATTTCCTTCCAAAGTTTTAAAATCCCCCAAATTTGTTATATGTTGGCTGGGGGAAAATTCCTCCCAAAAAGTGTGGAGACTAGACCTTGTCTCCCCCAAACATTTAGAAATCCCCCCTAATGTCAAGGTGGCTAGAATAAACACCGAACCGCCCCTACTGGCAAATATTCCGTAGATTCTTGACATAAGCTATGGGGCTGTCCATTAATTATGTCAACAATTTTTGGGCAATTTTTGACCCCCTTCCCCCTTGTCAACAACTGTCAACTTTCACTTACCCTCCCTATAATTACGTCAACAACTCTTGACCCACCCACCCCCAAGATCAATGACAGGTCCCAATAACAAGGTTATTATTTTTGAATGAACATTTTTCCTGAAATGTGGTGGTGATGACCTTTTTCTAATACTTTTTCCATTGTAAAAGAGTATTCTATGAACTTTCCTGTTTTTGATTATTTGAAAAAAGTGAAATTGTTGAGAACTAAACAACTGTCAAACTTTTCCCTCCCCCTCCCCTAAATTGTTGTAATTAGTGTACAGCCCCTATCTGTTCTATACTTTGCGTTCTGTCATGGTCTTCTGAATAAAGAGATTGTATTACATTGTTATTAATTGTATCGATTCAGTTGAAGAATCAAGCGAAGATCTGTGCCACGTGTGACATCGGCTTGACCGCTATGCATGTCGCTGCTCAAAACTCTTCATCCGCCACTCTGGAAGTGCTGATAGAATCGGGTAAAACACACGTTTCATTCAGAGGCGTAGCGAGGGGAGCAGCGGTGCATATGCCCCCCGGGCGCCGAGGTGAGGGGACGCCAAAATCGGGGTTTTGGATTAAACAATAAACAAGAAGAAGCATTTGCGAAGACCTTTTTTGCTCGTCAGGTGTTAAGGGCGTCACCAGTACACCTTGCCTTCGGGCGCCGGACACCCTCGCTACGCCTCTGGTTTCATTCTAGCGATCTCACTATAGACGCAGACTTCTATTAGGCCGCTAGGCTCAAGCCACCCCTTCCCAACTTTTGAGGGGCTAATATAGGGAAGAAGGGGAAAGATATAGACGTCGGTTACACCGCTTTGTTGATCAGAGTCGAATTCTTACCATGCTCTGCTTTAAATCAACTGTCTCCGTCGTATACGATGCCAAGAATTTCGGGGGAGTTTCGGGCATTTACGTCGCTACGAGAAAGGGCAGAAACCGTAGGTAATTTTTGGCGAGGAGGAAAAGGGGGTTATGGTAAGATGGCTGCAAGAGAAGCGAGAGAAGAAACGGGTATTAACCCCTTTACCGGGAGCCCCGAATATATCTGTCCATTTTACATTGAGTTACAGTTACTGTAAATGCACGGTAAAGGGGTTAATGCGCCAAGAAATCCTTGATGACTTTATTTCGCTTGTTGACTTTTTACTCCAAAATGTCGAAGCCTGGTATCGGTGCAGGGATATTTTTACACCCCCTAACGCGCCCCAACCCACCCACCCTCAATATGATACCTACGCCACCACCACCACCACCACCCCCACCACCCCCCACCATCTGAGAGCCGGATGACCTTTTTTGCTTGTCAGGCTTTTTAGGCAGGGCACGCCCAGAATATACCAACACCCTCCCTCCCCCAATTGATATAATCCTAGAAATAACCCTGTGTCGGTGTCTCCCTTATTCCGGACCCCTGGCAACGAACGCCGTTGTGTCCAGGCGAAACCTGTTATCGCCTCGATCGAAAAAGTGTTCAGCTTTCTAAGCGGAATAATCGGTTCAGGTTTTGTTCAGCAGAGAGACATCTTTGATCCTATCCACTCAATTCAGTTTTGCTCTCCTAAGACGACCTTGTGCGCCCAATGTTATGCCTGAAGACATATTTATTCAACATTTCATTTCCATTTATGTAAAGTGCTCTTGCTTTTGGTACCTAGCTATGTTATTAGCGCTATAGAAATTGTCGAAATAATCGTAATAATAATAATAATAATAATAATAATAATAATAATAATAATAATAATAATAATAATAATAATAATAATGTTCGTATGAGCTTTGTATGACTTGCCGACGCATCACTCTTTTTTGTTGATTGAAACGTTGATTGAAACGTTGATTGAAACGTTGATTGACTGTAGCGGAGCAGAAGGGGTGCGGGGCTCGTCACGAACTGCTGGCAAAGATGAACCAGGAAAAGAACACGCCTCTTCACGCTGCAATCAGCAGCGGCAACATCAAGGTATTTGCGAAAGAAATCTCTCAGTTTGTGCTGTAGGCCTTATACTGGATTCTTGCAAAGCTGTGTTCTAAAGATTTTCAATATGACCGCAGCTGTCAAATTAGCGCACAGCTGTTAATATATATAAATGTGCTTAATTAAAATGATCATAAGGTTGGGCTGCCAACTTTCCGCATTGCGCGTCATCCCTCCCCCCAGCATTAGCAGTGGACCTGTATATAGTTTATTGAGTAGAGTCACAGCGCATTTGCAACTCGCTTTCATTTTAAATAGTAATCGCATATTTTTGCTGTACGATTTTTGAATTTTCCACCCGATGCTAAAATTGATTCGATTTTGAATGATGCACGATATTCTCAGGGGCGTAGCGACGGAAGGTTTCAATATATCGGTATATATACCCCTTCAAAATCAGGCTACCTTAAAGTTTTGAATTGGGTTTTTTAAGATTCTCAATGTTTTTAAAGATTTATACCTCTCCCTACCCCAATCACATTATACCCCACCCCAAATCAAATTCATGGCTACGCCCCTGGATATTCGGTCGCGGTCTAATTAATTATAGTATGTCTTCACTTGCTGATTAAGCGTGTTCGTTGTTATCTTGCGTAGATCGTTCGAATGTGTCTTAAGGCGGGCGCTTCAATTGATGCAAAACAGGTGACGATCGAAACCGTTCATCAAGTCTTATCTAGTAAAATTATAGCGTGAAATAGATTCGTTTAACGACGGAGAAGTTGCACAAGGCTCCACATTCTTTGAATAGAATATAGTCTAACGCTCAAAACACGTTTAATTATTATTAACCGGGTGCTGTTGAGATCTTTTGCTAGCAACTTCTATACTAAGGCTGTATTTGCCCATTGTCCACAACATTTCATCTCATCTTCTAATTAACTGAAGATAATTTTACAACTTTAAATTTTGCACTCAACGCTCGAATATGCATAATCAAATCGAGCAGGTGAAGGCTATAGGGGAAAAAGCATCTCCTCAGAATATTTGGACAAACTAGACCTGGCATAGTTTTCGGGTATTATTAATTAAAACAATACAAGACAATCTTGAAATATGAATGTAAAGCCGATGTAAAGCGCTCTTTTTACCATTAGCCATGTTACTGCGCTGCATAAATCGTCTTCGATAGAATAGAATAGAATGAGATTAGCGTAAATGGTGCTTTTATGCCATGCTCCAAAAGACGTGGTTGCGCTACTCAGAGATATTTTTACACCCCCTAACACCGCCAACCCCTCCCCATTTGAGACCGACACCCCACAACACCCCCAATCTGAGCCTAGGATGACCTTTTCTTTGCCTGTCAGACTTTTTCGGCATGGATGGACCCCCAAAATATACCGACATCCACTCACAAATTGATAATCCTAGAAACAGCCCTGGTGCCATTATAGCGAAATCTAAACATAGTCTAAGCTTCGTACAGAGCGTTCTCAACGCGCTAAGATTTTCCCATTCAGGAGAATGGATCTACTCCGGTACACATGGCCTCAGCACAGGGTTCGCTAGAGATCATCAAGATGATGTTCGAGATGCAACCGGAAAAGAAGACGGAATGCTTGTTTGCTAAAGATAGCACCGGATTAACTCCTCTCCACATGGCAGCTATGCTGGACAGAACCTCCACTGTTCAGTATCTCATCCAACAGGTACGATCAGTCTACTACTACTACTACTACTACTACTACTACTACTGCTACTACTACTACTACTACTACTACTACTACTACTACTACTACTACTACTGCTATAATAATAATAATAATAATAATAATAATAATAATAACCACTGCCACCACCACTAATAATAATAATAACACCACCTGCCACCACTGCTGCTGCTGCCACTGCTGCTGCCACTGCCACCACCACTGCTGCTGCTGCTGATGCTGCTGCTGCTGCTGCTGCTGCTGCTGCTGCTGCTGCTGCTGACCACCTGTTGCTGCTGACCACTGCTGCACTGCCACCACCACTGCTGCTGCCACCTGCTGCTGCTGCTGCCACCACTGATGACCTGCTACTGCTACTGCTGCTGCCACCACTACTACCATAATACTCGGCTACTGAGATGTTAAACTGATACTCAATACCGATGATGTTGACGAAGATAATACTCGGCTATGAGATGTTAAAGATACTCAATACCGTCTTTGAAATCCACTAAATACTCGGCTAAGGATGCCAAAAATATTCAATACCGTATTTCAATTAGGGTGGGTGGCATATTGAAGGTATATTAGCAATCGCTACTCGAAACGGAATTAAATACGCAAATATCAAATGACTAAATATTTCACACAGGGAGACTGTAGGTTTAGTTTTACTTCTAAGTTATTGAATATATTATAAAAGGACACTTTTCACAGTTATATTAGATTTGGTGTAATGTTACTTGAAAAGACCTGTTAAGTATGTTAGATCTATAGCAAAGTTCTGCTGTATTATTCAGACACGCACAGATAATTATAACCAGAAACCTTTTAGTGAGTTGGGGAAATGTATAATAGGCCGTTATTGACGTTTAGCGCCTTAACTGTTGCTTGTACGGGATTAGGGATCGGAGATCGACAGTCGATCGTTGGACGGACAGACGCCGTTACTGTTGGCGACGGCCAAGAGCGCCTGGTCGTCTGCCATCGTTCTGCTGAGGTCGGGAGCAGACGTTCACGTCCGAGATCCGGACAACAGAAACATTCTCCATCTGATCATCAGAGGCGGAGGTCAGCCGTGCCAGTTCGAAGCGATTGAATGCGATGAAACCAGAGTAGTAAGAACAACACCGATGAGATTAATAATACTTTTTATAAATATAATTTCTCAAAGTCTATCTGTCTGTCTGTCTTCCTGCCTGTCTGTCTGTCTGTCTGTTTGTCTGTCTTGTCTGTGTGTCTGTGTGTCTGTCTGTCTGTCTGTCTGTCTGTATAACCGCGTTCTCATTGGACTACGCGCTGCTGTCGTTGCTATAGGTAACGTCAATTTCGTAATGGGCGGAGCTTAAGGATCATCATTACCACCACCTGAACACAACGTCGTTTTAATAGAAACTCCCCGAGCTTTGCTTTTTCAGCTGTCTTATTGAAAGTTAATGGGCCTGTGGAGTGCGGACGTAGGCGCATCTTTGGATGAAAAAGCGGGGACAAACCCAAAGACCTTTCCAGTTCCCTAGCCTAACCTCTCAAAAGTGGGGGAATGGTCGAGCCTAGCGACCCAATAGAAGTTTAAGCCGATGCCTGTAGTGGGACTGCAGTATTCGTTACATGGAGGGCGCCACAAGTCAAATATTGGGTGGGCCAACATGGCCTGTTTGAAATTGGACAATGCAAGGACTAGTGCTACAGTAGGCTATAGATATGTAAAAATTCAGAAGAGTGATGAACTGAATTAAAACCACATATTCTTGTGTCCCCATCTTTGCTGTGTCAAATCGTACTAGAATTGTCAATATATTCTGTCTCAATTTTTTTCTAGAGCTTTCGAAATGCCACGAAAATTAATGAGCCATTTGAAACGACAGTATACAAAGTCTTTCAGAAATCTATTCTCTGTCAAATGTCTAAAAAATCAATCGAGAGATAAGATGGCGCTTAAGAGAGCTGGTTTCTTCTATTACAGGTTTCATAGACCACAAAAATATTATAAAATTGATACCCTGTTTGAAATTGGACAATGCTAGTGCTACAGTAGGCTATAGATATCCAAAAATTCAGAAGAGTGATGAAACGAATTAAATATTTCGTCAACGTTTTCCTGTGTTTCGTTGAGTCGATTTGAATCTTGTAGGCGATGGCTAAGCTGATGAATGAACCAGATCAGTACGGATGCACTCCGCTGCACTATGCCTCTAAGCAGGGCCTCCTGTCGTCGATAAACAAACTGCTGGAGTGGGGAGCTCACCTGAACGCAAAGAACAACAAGAAGCAATCGGTGCTTCACTTTGCCGCCAGGTCTGTCCCACCGTCTCCCGCGGATGATCCCTTCGTAGTCCGCGTCGTCGCACGGAGCGTGGCGTACAAGATGCATTTTCTTCCAGAAATCTTGAAAACCTTAAAGAGTGAAAAAGCAGAAACGTTACTAAGCCCATGAAACTTATTTATAAGGAGTGAAACTGTCAAAATAGACCCTATTGTTATTATTATTATTATTATTATTATTATTATTATTATTATTATTATTATTATTAGTAGTAGTAGTAGTAGTAGTAGTAGTAGTAGTAGTATCACCATTATCACTATTATTATCACTATTATTATTGCTATTACTATTTTCATCATCATCGTCATCATCATAATAATCATCATCATCATAACCAATACTACTACTGCTACTGCTACTACTACTATTACTACTACTATTACTACTACTACTATTACTACTACTACTACTACTACTACTACTACTACTACTACTACTACTACTACTACTACTACTACTACTACTACTACTACTACTACTACTACCACCACCACCATTAACACTAACACTAACACTACTTGCTGTTTGCCCGAAAAGCATGACGGAGAGGGTAGGCTAGCTTGTTTTTGCCTCGTGAATGTAAGAAATTCAGCTAAAAGTTTCGTAGAAGTGTGCAAACTTGTCTAGTAACCTTGACCATCAATCATGACGGGAGAGATAGGCCTAACAGATGCGTTTATCACGAACGCTCTCGTTGAAGACACTGTGCTTCTGACGACGTCATTAATTCGTCATTAATGCATAAACGTTGTAGCATGTTATTTCCAATATTAGCCTACACTTTGCAGTGAAGTTTGATTACTACAGATAGCTACGCGCTTTTCTGTAATGATAGTAACTTGAAACAATAATTATGTAACTTGAGAAAATATCTAATGATTTTATTTGGAAATAAATTCTAGCTGCTGTCTGTCTGTCTGCAGGTACGGTCGCTTGAACAGCTGTCGTCGCCTGATCAGCGGCGGATACGGGGCGACGATCGTCAACGAGGCCGACGGCAGCGGGCAGACGGCGCTCCACGCCGCCGCCTCCAACGGTCACGTGGAAGTCGTCCGACTGCTGTTACGGAGCGGAGCCGGGATCTTCAAGTCAGTCGATCCCGAACGCATATATTAGCAATGCGTCACTTCTATAGCGCCTGTCTTCCATACAGGATTCGACCGTGCGTTACGTCCAATGGCATTATACGCGTATTTATATGTATTTCATCATTGAGAATACAATGCGTATGATACGTACGGTCGAATCTTGCTTCCACAGGGGAGTAAACTTCTATTAGGACGCTAGGCTCGAGCGCCCCTCCCCCCCCCGCCCAAGACTTGGACGTGGGTCGGGTCCACCCATGGGTTGGGTTGGGTCAGAAATGTCCATGTTCGTGGTGGGTTTGGTAGGAAAGATAATTAATTATTTCAAGCGATGAAGCGAAATTTTAAATTAAATTCAAGAAATTTTCCTCAATTATTTGTTTAGCGGAAAGCTGGCTATTTGAAAGCACGAATGATAGAAATCATTAGATTTGTTGTTTAATGCCAAAAACGGTGGAATCGGTCGCGATTATTGTGAATTCTGCAGAAAATAAATAGAAATAAACACGTATTTCAGTAGATCCAGCAAGTTTCTTTCAATCAGCTGATGCCCCCTGGACATTATCATGGTGGCGCCATAGAAGTTTTGTAATTCATTGATTCAACGTTGATACAATTACTTGCCTTGGTAGTAGTAACTCATGCACGTAGCTCAAAATCTGTTTACGTTACGGAGTGGAGTGAACAACTTGGAGCCAAGGTTGTTTCTAGAATTATCAATTGGGGGTGGGGGTGTCGGTAAATTCTGGGGTCGCCTGCCAAAAAGTCTGACAAGCAAAAAAGGTCATCCAATAACTGAGATTTGGGGGGGGGGCTATTGGGGGGGGGGTGTCGGTCTCATATTGGTGGTGGGGAGGGTGTTGGGGTGTAAAAATATCCCTGCTTGGAGCCATATATGGGTTGCAATTAGCAATACGATGTAATTTATATCCTTCATCCTTTACTTCATCCCGCTAACGGCCATATAAATGGTTTGATAATGAAGGGACGTCAACGGAAACAACGCCCTTCACCTGGCAGCCATGAATTCCTACACGCACACGATGGCAGCCATCCTGAACGTGCACGGACACCTGTTGGATTCTGTCAACAAAAACAAGGTTCCTAAAACGCAGTGTTGCTTACTGTACAGCTGTAGATCAGTGTTTAATCTAGACTCCTGGACTCCGGGGGGGAACTGAAAAAGCCGGGGGGGGGGGAACTGACAAAGCCGGAGGGAATTCTGCTAGGGGTCGCTGTTAGTCCATGTAGTATTCCAAAATTTCCGGGGGGAATTTGAAATTTCCGGGGGGGAGGGAAAGGGCAATTTTCCCTCCGGAAACGGCCTAGATTAAACACTGCTGTAGATACAGACAAGTGTATTTATCGACGCACAATAACATAATTATTGTTAACAGGGCGGCCGGCCTTACGTTTTGCGTGGCCCTGGGCGAGAAGTTAACATCACTGTTGCTATAGACGCGGCGACGCTTTGTGTTTGGGCGATCAGAGATTTTGTCACCTGTAAACCTGAATATAACGATGACCCCCTATTCCGGAATCCTAGCGGCGCCACTGATGACGAACTGCTCTAAACTTTTCAGGACACCTGTCTGCACCTGGCCACTGCGGCGGGCCATTCGAACGTTGTCACTTTGCTGCTTGGCATGGGCGCCAAAATCCTTCTCAACAAAGACTATTTGCACATTCTCGACCTCAGCATTAAGCACGGCAAGAAAGAGGTGTGCGTCGCAATCATTTCTCACGACAGGTAATCGCGGAACATTTCTCGTTTGCACATAAGATGCTCGCAGTGTTGGAGTTGTGAAATTTGAGCTGGGGGGGGGGGTTGAGGACTGAAATTCAATGAATGACAGAGTACTCGATATGCGATTTTTGGGAGGGTTGCAAAGTTAGCTGGGGAGTTAACCCCTCTTTAACTCCCCTCTCCCGGCAACTCCAGCACTGGATGTTCGTCTTGCTTCTTTTCTGAGCAAAGTGATTTTCTCTGTTTTCAGTTTTTCGAGATCTGAAAATATCGATTTTTAGCTTTTCGAGAATAATTCTAATTAATCTAATTCTAATGAAAACAGGAATTGAGTTTATACAGTGGTTCAATAGGAATTGATTGTCTGATTGAGGCTGTTTCTCTTCTCCTGCTTCTCTCTTTTAATATCCTAATTCTTTCACATCGATGTTTAATATATCAAACTATGATCTAATATATATATATATATATATACATTTTCGATATATATATATATATATATATATATATATATTTGCTTTTGTCTTTACAACTATTTATCAGACATTGATTATTGTAATAATAACAATCTTCGGTTTTTGATTTTGATACTAAAAGCTGATTGCTCGATTGAGTAAACTGCCTAGTGTGAGAGAAACACTGCTTCCTACACTGTAACCTCTTCCGAGATTCGAACCCGCTGTCTCAGAATTCTCACCGCATCATCTGCTCCACTACGCCACGATGCCACGCATCGGATATTCTAAACGTAGAGCATAAACCACGGGGTGCACTGAGCCCCGGGTTCCCCCTATTCTGGCTGGGACTAGTCGTGTGATTTGGGCAGAACCGTTGAGAAAGTTTGGGGGATAGGGGCCGTCCATAAATGACGTCACGCGATTTTGGTGGTTTTTTACCCCCCCCCCCCGCCGCCGTCGTCACACATCGTCACAAATGTTTGAATCCCCCCGCCGCTAAGTGCGTGACGTCATTTATGTACGGCCCCTTAGGTGCCATGATCGGAGGAGAATACCTGAACGTTCGACGACGTTCATTTCTACTTCTCTCCAAAATATCGGCGTGTCCCTATTCTTTAATCCTGGCCACGCCACTGCATGTAGGCATACTATAGTCCAAGTATTTAGACTTTTACTAATACACGAATCTGCGTCTGATTATTGACTGGACAGATGGAAGGAAGCGCTAGAAAAGGGGTCTACACTGTACGGCTGTCCAATGGTTGGCATGATACAGCACATGCCGGAAGTGTGCCAGGCAAGTGCAATTTTAAGCGACTCAAACTAAAACACTGAATCCTAATACAAGCCAGCAGGGGATCTACAGGGGGCAGAGGGGCGTGTGACCCTCCCAAATCCAACCACAATAATTTCGTTTGCGGATACAGATATTCAGCTCGGAGGCACTTTGTATATCACATTCCCCATTCTGTCTTGTCCCTCCCCCTCCACACGAATTGACGTAGTTTTTAAAATCGTTGAACAGAAAAGACGACTCTGTCTTTATTTTTCGCTTTCAGATGGTACTCGACCGCTGTAGAATTCCCTCAGGCCCAGATACAAAAGACAGAGACTTCTACGTAAGTTAACAAAACCAACTGAATACTACACAAATACAATTTATTGGAACGGCATAGCTGAATTAAAGGCAGCAGAGAATCCGTTTTAGATTTTCTCGTAGAAAATCAGAACACAGTAGGTTCAATAGAAGCTTTCTAAATGTAGGCCTATTCGTGTACGTCATCTGTCTAATAGATATAACCAGGGTCGTTTTAAGGCATAGGCATGGTAGGCACGTGCCTGGGGCCCCGAGATATAGGAGGGACCCCGCGGGCGATGAAAACAATAATTTGTAAAAACAAGATTCATCACCGATTTATTTTGTTTGATTTTTATTAATTTTTTCCTCCAAAAACAGAATAAGCAAACAGAAGGTCATCGCTACTTTTTAAAAAATTCCTAGGCCCCCCAGACTTCTTAAGACGACACTGTTTATAACAACACAAAAACGGAAGTTAACTCGAAAATCCAAGGGCAACATTGCAGAGAGGGTCCCATGACTGTGTGGCAAGAACGGTTTCCGAATAAACTCAAATGTCGAATTTTTCTGGTGACGACATTTCCTGCATGTCTCATTCGGCGTTCGCATTTTAAGTTGCTTGCCAAAACTTTCTTAAACAGAGATCTTTATCCAGTTCCTTCTACATAAAATAATTCGCGCAATTATCAAAAATGTTTCGGCACATCGGCCTTTCGTACATGTAGTCTGTGATGCCTGCATGAGATGAGAATCACTGCGTTGATTTCAATGCGCTCCTGCCTTTGGCTTTTTAAACGAAATCGTTGACAATTGAATCGATCAACTGCCCCCCCACCTGCTATCGACAATAGTTGATCTACGTATTTCGCTTTGTTTCGAAGTACACCTACGATTTCAAATACCTACAATTTGACGTGGACCTACTGCGAAAGCTGCGACGTAACGGAGTGGATATTCTGCCGATGTATGCTCTAAACGTAAGATCTCTCGCCGCTTTTCCCCGTTGACGATTAAGGCAAATTCACACTCGAATATTTCAAATAGCCTTTGTGAGGAATCTCTTGATAATTAATTATTAATTGAATTGTTTTACTTTTACCGAGTTATTTTGTTTGAAATTGAATCAGCATGCTGACAATGACTCCTACTACTACTACTACTACTACTACTACTACTACTACTACTACTACTACTACTACTACTACTACTACTACTACTACTACTACTACTAGTACTACTAGTACTACTACTAGTACTACTACTACTACTACTACTACTACTACTACTCTACTACTACTCTACTCTACTACTACTCTACTACTACTACTACTACTACTACTACTACTACTACTACTACTACTACTACTACTACTACTGCTGCTGCTACTGAGTCAAAAGTAGCTCAATCTAATTATTATAAGTATCTGTTGTTCGTTGACTATTTGCTTGATAGATGATGGTTAAATATAACCGCATCGAATGTCTGTCGCATCCCGTCTGCTCTGGATTTCTAGCAACGAAGTGGTTAGCAGACGTTATTTCGCGCCTAATTTTATCCTCGATACAGACCACGAACTAAACTACACGTAGAAACGAGTATTATTATAATATCATTTGTTTTTATTGCGTGGTCTTCAGAGCACGTTACGGTTAAGTCATTGACAAAGTGAAGAAAAATCACACAAGAGCGGGCCAAGTTATAGAGATGAACAGTCTGCCCAAGGTAGTTGCACAGTGGCTAGGGTCAGTTTCGAACCCGCTACCCTCCTGTTGCGTGGCAAGAATTCTACCACTACTCCACCGCGCCCCCCTAAATTACGTCGCAAATATACCGCGTATATACCAATTGAATACTGATTTTGAAAGTACAACATCTTTAGATTAAAATAAGCCAAAATTTATTCCTACCGAGTGATGCTAACACCTGTTGCTTGTAAGAAACTCCATACACGGGGCCCATAATCTATGCCCCTGATTCTGACGAACAGCTTGTTATTACTGCGTTCGAATGTTGCAAATTCTCTGTTGGATTGGTGCCCTGCAGGTCTTCATACGGGATGTTTTTTCACGTTGCGAACATGTGGGTCTATTTTTTCTACGTCTGTTGTCTGACGGCATTCATCGTCACGTATGACTTCTGTCATGACTCAAGTCACGCCGCCGCAGACGACGCTTCGAATTCAACGGTGCAGGACGTGACGAACGTGACCGACGTCGACGCCAAGACATCGTCGTCAAGCGACCAGCATACGTGCCATCATCAACCATATGCAAGGATTTCCTATTTTTGTCATCGTTAAAAACGAAAGATCTAATGCTAAAACCAGGACTGGAAAAGTGGTTTTAAAAATCCTAGATTTTAGGTTTTTATAAACCTAAAAAACTGAAAAAGTCAAATTTTTAATATTTTCTCTCACTTTTTTACTCTCTACAGGCAGCAAAGAACATAGCCTATGTTACAAGAATATAGAGAAGGATTTATGAGTGTTGTCATGGCATACATTAAACTCTAAAAAATCTGAAAACCTTTAAAACATAAAAACCTAAATTTTATTTCTAAAATTTCTAGATTTTTCCAGCCCTGTCATAATCTCACTGCAGTTCAGTCTCGAATCAAACGCTATGGGTCCAAATGCATTAGTCTATACTAGGCCCCATGTCTTCGCTGGTTTGACCCAATCGACAATTTGATCTCGAAATGGACCTTGTAGCTAATTATAGGAAATAATAGAGTTATATTGTATATGAGGAGGAGTGAAGGTTTTACTGTTATAGTATTTTTCCTTCGTATGTTTTTCAGTTAAGTCGCGGGCAGAATTTTCTCGTATTCGTGATTCTCATTTTCGTCATCGTGAACGTCATCAAAGAAGTGATGCAGATGATCCATCAGGTGAGAATAATCGACTATAGTTTCCGACATGCTGATCACCTGTAAGTCATTAGTCTTGAATATCTTAGGTGCACAAGAGGTACGTGTACGTCCCTTTAAAATATCCCATTTTCTGTCATATAGGTTTACGAATTTCCTGAACATCAACTAAGCTTATGTTTCCATGTTTGTTTTTCCTCTCGAGCAAATACATTTTTAAAGCAATATACGTGAAGGAAATTGCCTTGGTTTACTGATGTTCTATATAACATATATATATATATATATATATATATATATATATATATATAACTCTCTAATTTCTTGGTAAATCTACCTACCATTGATATCTTGAGTAATAGCCAGGGACTTAGCCAGAAATTTGATTTGGGGAGGGTATAAAATTGGGGGTATATGCCTGTACTGTATTGTTATATATATAATATATATAGTTACATATTATATATAATACACAAATTCTACCTTAAATATAAATTACATATTATATGTTATATATACAGTATTATGACGTTATATTCCAATGTCAATTTCAAAATGTGGGTCTCTAGTTTTTTGGCCATATTTCAGCAAATACTAAAGATATCAGCATGAAAATTGGCAATTACATCAGAAACATTCCCAGGTATATGGCCTATAAATTTCATTTAAATCGCTACACACGCGGCCGAGATATTAAATATCATAAAGGGGTCCACTTTTCACTTGTTCACCCTGTATATACTGATTTTGGGGCTGGGGTGTATACCGATATACCCCCCTTTCGTTGCTACGCCCCTGGTAGTAGGCCTATAGTTATTCGATTGGTTGTCGATGACAGAAAGCGAAATACTTTAAAGACCCGGACAATCGCGTCGAATGGACGCTGTACGTATCGTCGGCCATCTTCATCGGTCCGTTCCTCTTCAACTCAAGCGAGAAGTATCAGTGGCAGTTCGGTGCACTGGCCGTCTACTTGGCCTGGTTCAACTATCTCCTGTTTTTTCAGAGGTAAAGCAGCCACAACAATGCTTCACCCATTATTAATCAGCAGTGTTTATTCTAGTCACCTTGGCATTGGGGAGATTTTGAAATGTTTTTTGGGGGGACACGGTCTGAGTATCCACACTTTTGGAGGGGAAATTCCCCCCCCAGCCAACATATAAAAAGTTTTTTTGGGAGGGGGATTTTAAAACTTTGGGGAGGAAATTCCCCCCCCCAGAGAAGGCCTATAATAAACACTGATTAATCAGGATTTGACCCCAGATAATTATAGTAGACGACCTTTTTATGTTCGTCTGCAATTTTCAGGAGTTGTTTATCGGGGGCGCAATGTGGTGAACGATTTTTTCAGTTTTTTAGGAGTTTGGAAGTTGGCGGTAATTGGCTGGGGCATATCCCTCCCCCCAGTTTTTTCCCGCTAGAACCGCTACTGGTCCAAGACTTCCGGTCTATTTTATGATTGCTCTAAGTCTGCCTGGCATTCAGTACACCTATACTAATTACAGTAATATTACAGCATTTTCCATTGTATTCATTTTCTGTTTTCATATATCCTTCCTAAAAACAATTTCAGTTTTGCTCAGGTTAATCTAAAATCTATCACTCTTGGAATTTTTGCAGTCGTTACTTTTATTTACTCCGATCTAGTGGCGCAACCAGGGTTCTGGAATACGGGGGGGGGGTTAGGCAACAGATCAAAAAACCTCGTCAAGGAGTTCTTCTCACATTCACGTATTCTGTTCGATCATGCTGCTTAGCCCCCCTCCCCTCCTCAAATGGGCAAATTTCACGACCGGTCCCCGTCAGAATAGAGGACCCGCCCCCTCCGTGCCCGCCCCCCCTCCGTGGCTGCGCCAATGTTTCGATCCGGTTTTTGTTTTTGTGTCTGTTCAGATTCAGTTCGACGGGAATATACGTCGTCATGTTTCTTGAGATTCTCAAGACGCTCATGCGTGTCATCTTCGTCTTCGACGTTCTTTTCGTAGCCTTTGGATTGGCGTTTTTCGTCCTACTGAACACCGGAGTAAGTACGTAAGAAGAAGAAGAAAAAAAGAAGAATAAGAAGAAGAAGAAGAAGAAGAAGAAGAAGAAGAACTCGGCCGATGTGCATACAAATTATCTCTGCCTTTATTCGACTCTTTCAAATCAAAATATAAGTTCAGATTAAAACGCAGTTATTGGTAACAGGCCTTTGAAATGTGGTGCTTCAGAAGAATCTTGAAAATTAGCTGGCAAGAGAGAATAACAAATGAAGAGGTACTAAAGAAAATTGGAGAAAAGAGACAACTCCTGACAGAAATTATAAGCAGGAAAACTCAGTATGTTGGACACATAATGCGGGGTTCAAGCACAGAACAAGCAAAAGTCCTATTAGAGGGCAGATATGAGGGAAACAGGGTCAGAGGAAGACCTAGAAGAGACTGGCTGGACGACGTTAAGGAGCACATACAGGAAAAGAATTACGGAAGACTAAAAAGGATTGCTGAAGACAGAACAAAGTGGAAACAACTCATGACCGTCAACCTTCAGATATGAAGATGACACATGATGATGATGATTGGTAACGGAACAACATAACTATAG
Organism: Metaphire vulgaris; assembly: GCA_018105865.1. Classification (NCBI taxonomy): domain Eukaryota; kingdom Metazoa; phylum Annelida; class Clitellata; order Crassiclitellata; family Megascolecidae; genus Metaphire; species Metaphire vulgaris. The sequence goes on from CM030855.1 coordinate 3,902,859, forward strand.
GGTGGCGCAAAAACCGGACTATATTAAATGCAAACCTAAATGTGACTAGTCCGGTATTTTTGCGCCACCCTACAAAAGTGATCAATATGAATACCAAGTTCAGAATAAACTGATATATACATATATACTATATATATACATATATATACATACTGTATATACATATTCTAATTGTCTTTGATTAAGCCGAATTCTGCTGGATTCTCGTCTCCTCTTCTGTCCGTCGTCAGCACCGTAGTTATGATCCTAGGTAACATCGATTACCTTGAGGTTTGGATTGTTCCCTTTCAAGAATCGGAGCTCCCAAACGCTACGATGTCGTTCGTGTTTCTCGCCTTCTTCATCCTCCTCATGCCAATTCTACTCATCAATCTGCTGGTACTGTCAAACGCGATTATTCTTCTTCTTCCTCCTCAACGCGCTAATAATGATGTTTCCAATCCATACTAGATTAGCCTAGATAGGCAACAGAGAACAGGATAGACAATAGAGAACAGGATAGGCAGTAGAGAACAGGATAGGCAGTAGAGAACAGGATAGGCAGTAGAGAACCGGATAGGCAGTAGAGAACAGGATAGGCAGTAGAGAACCGGATAGGCAGTAGAGAACAGATAGACAATAGAGAACAGGATAGACAACAGAGAACAGGATAGACAATAGAGAACAGGATAGACAACAGAGAACAGGATAGGCAGTAGAGAACAGGATAGGCAGTAGAGAACAGGATAGGCAGTAGAGAACAGGATAGACAATAGAGAACAGATAGACAATAGAGAACAGGATAGGCAGTAGAGAACAGGATAGGCAGTAGAGAACAGGATAGACAATAGAGAACAGATAGACAATAGAGAACAGGATAGACAACAGAGAACAGGATAGACAATAGAGAACAGGATAGACAACAGAGAACAGGATAGGCAGTAGAGAACAGGATAGGCAGTAGAGAACAGGATAGGCAGTAGAGAACCGAATAGGCAGTAGAGAACAGGATAGGCAGTAGAGAGCAGGGTAGGATTTATTTCCAAATAAACAATCAGAACATTAAAGCATAATACATCAAGTTACTAAGTTACAAGAAACTTGCATTTCAGTTCAATCTTCATTTAACAGGAAAATTTAGGAAATAATAAGCTACTAAGGGAACCAGTAGCATGTAGATAATAATAAAATTCTTAAGAGTGAAGCGTCAGTTAACATGAAAAGTGATATACACATGATATATCTCATGAGTTTAGAGGTTGATAGGCAGTAGAGAACAGATACATTTCTGTGTGAGTGAAGTGATGTAGAGCTCTGTTCTATGATGCGTCGATTTTCTTTAGATTGGTTTGGCTGTCGGAGACATCGAGGCTATACAGAAGAACGCCCGACTGAAGAGAATTGCCATGCAGGTTAGAATAAGCTATTTTACACACAGCGTTCTCTCGTGGAGGGACTATCAGAGGCGTCTCCATGCAGGCGTCTCTGCTTAATTAAAAAGGTGCCTCGAATTAACAGGCCTCTAAAAATTATATTTTGTAATTCTCTTAAAGCTCTCGATTATACTTGCTTGCTTACTTTATTTATTTGAGCTACTACTGTAAGAAGTAGATGGTCGTTTTCAAAATGTCGCTATGGAAATCAAGAGTATTTTGAGATTGTACGTTATAGGCCTACTATATGCGCAGGTACAGTTGCATACCGATCTGGAACAGAAATTACCGAGCAGATTGCTCAAACTCGTTGATCGGCCGTTCATAAAAGTCTATCCAAATCGCAAAACAACGGTTTGGGAAGTGGTAAGCAAGGCAAACTTCGACACACTATATAGTGTAATATTTGCTGAACATAGGCTATACTTGAACAGGTCTACACTCAGTGGCGGCTCCACCGGGGGACCAGAGGGGCCCGTGCCCCCTATTGAGTGCCTGCCCCCCAGTGACCCCCTGTTGGGACCCTATACTTAATGCTACATTCATTAAACAACACATGGTTGAGCCCCCCCATGATTAGAAGTTGCCACCCCAACGGCCCCCCACTTGCCAAATCCTAGAGCCGCCACTGTCTACACTGTATTATACTTGATCGGCATAATATTGCTGTTACGTTAAACCGGTCTAGAACTTCTATATAACGGACTCGGTTATAACGCGCACTCTGTTCTAACAGCGCAATGTGAGGTCCCGTGTGATCTTCTTCTTCATGTGCCATGTATTGCTACTGTACGTCGGCGACCATGGATTTCCACTCTTCTCTGTTTCTGGCTTTTCTTATCAGTTCGATGTTGTCTGTAGTTCTTGTCGCTTCTCTTAGGCTGTCCGTAAACTTTATTCTTTGTCTTCCTCTTGCTCTTTTCCCCTCTAGATTTCCTGTTATGGCTAGATTTTCCAATCCGTCTTTTCTTATTAGATGTCCAAAGAATTCAAGCTGCTGCTTTCTTATGGTTTTTAGCAATTTTCTTTTTGTACCAAAAGTTTTTAGTACTTCCTCATTGGTTATTCTTTCTGTCCATGACATTTTTTGCATCCTTCTGAGAAACCACATCTCTGCAGCTTCCAGTTTCCTTTCTGATGTTTTTGTCAACGTCCATGTTTCCGAGCCGTACATCAGAACCGCCCAAACGTAGCTGTGAAGAATTCTGAGCCGTGTTGTTGTTGAAATATGTTTATTTGTGAGAATCTTTTTGAGTTGTATGAAGGCTGACTTCGCCATACCTATTCTCGTTTCAATGTCCTTTTCACTTCTTCCATCGCTTGTGAATATGCTTCCTAGATATTTGAACTGTGTTACCTGTTTTATTTCCATTCCCCTGTATTGTAGCCTGCATTTAGGAATTTCTTTCTTTTTTGTAATTACCATACAGTACGTCTTCTTTTTGTTTATTCTTAGTCCTTTCTTTTCACTCTCTTCTGCCACCTTGTCTAATAACCTTTGTAGTTTTCTTTCAGTATCTGCCATTAGTGTTGTGTCATCTGCGTATATATATCCCGTGTGATGCGCGACCGTATTGGATGGCATTGAACATGACGGACATCAGATATGACCTAGGCAACTAAATTTGACAGACCAGCTAAGCACGTTACGGGCGAGGTTCTAATGCAATTGAAAAAAACAACTCGTAAATAATACAATACATTCATACCGCGCATGCATGAAATCATTTTAATTTGCTTCTTATGTGCATCAGTTTGACGACACGTTTTCAATCGCGAAGCGCTTAATATTCTAAAGTTTGACGTTTTCACCTTGCGCAAAGTTAAAAAAATTCGTAATAACTTTCAGTGTTTAATCTAGACTCCTGGACTCCGGGGGAGGGGGGACTGACAAGGCCGGGGGGAAGGCAACTAGGGTGTTGCTGTTAGTTGATGCAGTACGCCAAAATTTTCGGGGCGAATTTGAAATGTCCGAGAGAAAAGGGAAATTTCCCCCTTCCGAAAACGGCCTAGATTAAACCCTGAAACCTTTTACTCTTAATAGCTTTACTATACGGTAACTATGGTAGTGCCTCCTCCTAAGCCACTTTAATTAAACCACGGTATGCTGGGGCATATGGTCTTATTTTCGATGCGTTTTCAGGTGAAAGCCCGTCTGCTGATGAATGAGCCGCGGGAAGCGTTTGTGGATGTCAGAAACGATATCGATCCCACAACGGAATACAATTCTTTTGTTTTTAACGAACTTAATCAACAGAAAACGAGGCAAGTATTAACACAAACCTCTAAATTAATATTAATATATTAATATTAATATTAATATTAATATTAATATTAATATTAATATTAATATTAATATTAATATTAATATTAATATTAATAATATTATATTAATATTAATATTAATATTAATATTAATATTAATATTAATATTAATATTAATATTAATATTAATATTAATATTATTATTATTATTATTATTATTATTATTATTATTATTATTATTATTATTATTATTATCATCATCATCATCATCATCATCATCATTATAAAGAACCGTTTAAAGATCCAGCTGTTATTATTATTATTATTATTATTATTATTATTATTATTATTATTATTATTATTATGAACCGTTTCAAGATCCAGTTATTATTATTATTATTATCATTATTATTATTATTATCATTATCATCATCATCATCATCATCATCATCATCATCATCATCATCATCATTATAATGAACCGTTTAAAGATCCAGCTGTTATTATTATTATTATTATTATTATTATTATTATTATTATTATTATTATTCCAACGCTGTCCATTCGTCGGCTGCTATAGGTTGAAACAGCTTCGTCACGATATGAAGAAGCATCATGAGCTGCTGCGTCTGATCGTCCAGAAGATGGAGATCCACACGGAGGCGGATGACGTAGACGAGGACGACGTCTCAGGGACCCTCCTCGCCGCTCCGCAGTCCTCCGGCGACTCTCAGGGGACGGCGGCGGCCATCGGTTGGTCGTCGGCCGCCCTTCGTCACGTCGTCATGAAACAGGCGTCCGTCATTTCCAAGTGGAAGACGTCCCAGTCGGATTGAATAATAATAATAATAATAATAATAATAATAATAATAATAATAATAATAATAATACTGCATGAAGGAAATCGACAGTATTCTATCACGACAATCTAGAGATGAAAGAGAGACATCCTTTCTCTCCTACAACGAATATCCGTGACACTCCAGAGATCTTCACAACAGAATAATAAATTAATAATAATAATAATAATAATAATAATAATAATAATAATAATAATAATAATAATAATAATAATAATAATAATAATAATAATGCCGTGTGTGAGCATCCTGTTCTTAGATAAATCGATCTAAGGCTGTCCGCACCAGAGATGGAAATGGGTCACTTAAAATGACCCACGAGTCCACGTGACCCATTGAACCTCTGACCCATGACCTATGGGACCCACGCGACCCACGACCCAGCTGCCGCTCCCCTGATAACAAATTTTAAGATAAGTGGCACCTTTTTCGGAAATTCAGCAAATGAGACAGTAAAGATACTGATAGGAGCCGTAAGTGAAAAACGTGTCTCCATGGCAATGGGGCGTGCAGCGACCTTTTCTTGCTCCTCAAGACTTTCTGACCGGTATGGGAAGAGATTTTGATGTGTCTCCCTCCCCTCCCCCCATTCCGGAATCCTGGCTACGCCACTGAATGCTGAAGGTGGATTGAAAAGGTGGCGCATTTTTAATATGCTCGCTGCTCCCCCTGGTGCTAAAACCTGACCGCGCCACTGTCCGTGCATTACGCAGACTGACTATCTGCCTTTCTGTCTCTATCTGTCTGCCTGCCTGTCTGTCTGTCTCTCTCTCAGCTTTGGCAGTCTAGGCTTGATTATATCACCTTTTCGGAAATGTAAGAATTTTAAAATTTGAAAAAAATATAGGAAAGAAACTTTCGGTCATAAATCAAACCGTTTCCATTGTAGCCACTGAGGGGGACTTTTTAGCTCATAAAAACCCTGACTAGGAAAATTGTCGATGTGGTGGCGCCTTTCATGCGGATTGAAAAGGGTGGCGCCTTTTTAACATGCTCGTCGCTCCCCTGGTGCTAAAACCTGGCTGCGCTACTGTTATCAGGTTCGCTAGATATCCGCACAGCGACTATCTATATGGTTCCTTCTTACCCAGAAACTATACTAAGTAAATCTTGTGTATGAAAGCGGAATGCGTGCAATTGGGCCATCGGCGTCAGGGATATTTTTACACCCCCTAACACCCTCAAACACTTCCTCTCCTAATTTGAGACCGACAACCCCCCCCCCCCAACCCCCAATCTGAGCCTGTGATGACCGTTGTTTTTTGCTTCTCAGGCTTTTTCGGCAAGGATGGACCCCAAAAATATGCCGACGCCCCAAATTTATAATCCCTGAAATAACCCTGATTCGGCGTAGTCGTCCAACGTTAGCGAGCATTTTGAAACTTTGAATCGGTTTGAGAAATATACGTCAACAACTAACGGAACGTGACAAATAGTTTTTCAACAATGCTCGTATTATTTCATCAATATCATAGGCACTACTATTTTCGTCGCAAATTCGAATAATTGTGCGAATGAATTCTAAAAAGTATTTGCATATCTACGATTACTTAGTCAATCGACTGACGATAATTAATACTAAGTATATAGTTGTTGGCAGAAGTGGACAGGAGACACGGATTGCGTTGGTCTCACCGGAGACCTAAATTTCAAAAGAAATTCGTCGACCTTGATTATGTATGATTAATATTATTTAATATTATTAATATTAATTAATATTATTATATTCTTTGAAATATCCAAATTAAGACTTTTCAGCGTCTTCGCATCGAAACCAATCAAAAGGTAAAAGCAAATAATTATTATTGTTACGATAATTTAATTAAATGTCGGTGATTTCATTGGTACAAGTGAGCAATTTCATTTGGTTTCATCATTGGTGTAGCTACGGGGGGGGGAGCGGGCACCAAGCCCCATATTCTGGTTGGGTTCAGTCGTGGGATTTGCGCAAAACCATTGGAAAGCTTTTCTGGGAGGGGGAGTAGATGGGCACTGTGGCGGCTCCACCGGGGGAGCAGGGGGCCCGTGCCCCACCTATTGAGTGCCTGGCCCACCAGTGCCCTCCCCCTGTTGGGACCCTATACTTAATGCTACATACATTAAACAACAAATGGTTGGCCCCCATGATTAGAAGTTGCCACCCCAACGGCCCTCCCCACACTTGCCAAATCCTAGAGCCGCCACTGGATGGGCAAGATTAGGCTTCCCAGATAAGAATTATTTATCGGGATATTTGTTCTCGGGTGAGAATGGTCGCAGGGGCGGATCCAGGGGTATAGAGTCATATCCCCAATTTACTAGACATTTTTGCTAATTTCTCATGATGGCGAAAAGTCGAAAAGTTACAGAAGAACGAATAAAATTAATAAATAATCAAGTGTCGTCTTTTCTTCAATTTCACTAATTAATTATTAGTGCATATTATTGGAATTGTAACTTCCAATAGCACGCCTCCAGTGGAGGTCCCACGTGGGGAATGAGTGGGTATGCATCCCCTCCCATCGGACTTTTTATGTTTGTCAAACTATTTTTGGGTAAAAGTCGAGTAAAATGACGGGGAAAAACTGCGGGTGACCTTTTTTGTTTGTAAACCTAATTTTCGCTCTAAAAGTCTAGTAAAATTCGGGAAAATTGTTTTTTTTTTGCTTTTTTTGCTTGTCAGCCTTTTTCTTTTTCGGCAAATTTCGCTGATGTTTCCCCTCTCCTTTCATCCTCCGCCAACTTCCTATAAATTCATTTAATCCCGCCGCCCCCCACCCACCCCCACCAAGAAATCCTGGAACCGCCCTGCATGCCTCAATATATGTGGAGAAGAGGCGTGGCAAGGGAGGATCGCGAATGGAACTCGAAGTGTCCTCTGAAACCTGTATTCCAAGATCCGTTCCGACTGCGTTTTGAAAGTAGGCTACATGCTTGACGCACCTCGATCGCTATCCAAGTCTTCCTTCAAGGAACGAAACGAAACCGTTGGCAAGTTTCGGAATCGTAATTCCGTTATTGTACGCTTCTGGTTGTCCGGATTTATCTCCAGCGTGAAAGAAAACTGTCTCGCACGCCGTGTTTTGCGACTTGATTTGCAATCAGACATACATAGAGAATGGCGTTTAGATGTCTTACAGCCGTTTATAGTGAAGACGTAACAAATTACCAGCCAATCTTGTAATAATAGTATCAAATAATCACGTCGTTTAATTAATTAGCCCTTAACTGGGGATCCCGGATATATCCGTCCATTTTAAATTGAGTTATACCTGCAATTAAATACACGGTTAAGGGGCTAAAATTCGTAATGCCATTATAAAGGCTGCTAGAAGATACCTGTACTAGTTTAATACCAAATATATTTGCGTTCGTTAATTCGTTTTTATATACTGTATATATATAATTTTAATTTTATATATACATTATGGTATTTTATAGTCATTTCTAATATAGGTCCATGTATAATTCATATATTAGAGTAATTATGCCTAGAAAATCTTACTACTTACTATAAAAGACCAGAATATATTTCTAAAATGGCGCACCTTTCGATGCGAAATCATATAATTTGTTTACACTGCATTACATCACATTACATTACATCATTGTTTCCACTGTTTTTACTAACTACTCCAAAGAATTATTTAATAAGAATGGGAAATTTTTTCCAGGAGGCACGTCTGGAGAAATTACCACCACAGAGATGTTTGGCAGCAGGGCCTATATTATGGTACAGTCAACTGGAGAACCGCATAAATAGTGGAGCTTCCAACAAGGGTCAGTGGTGGCTCCACCGCGGAGGGGTCAGGGAGGCCCGTGCCCCCTATTGAGTGCCTGGCCCCAGTGGCGGCTCAAGGATTTGGCAAGTGGGGGGCCGTTGGGGGGCAACTTCTAATCATGGGGGGCCAACTATTTGTTGTTTAATGTATGTATCATTAAGTATAGGGTCCCAACTGGAGGGGCCACTGGGGAGGCCAGGCACTCAATAGGGGGGCACGGGCCCCCCTGGCCCCCCGGTGGAGCCGCCACTGCCTGGCCTTACAGTGGCCCCCCCAGTTGGGACCCTATATTTAATGCTACATACATTAAACAACAAATGGTTGGCCCCCATGATTAGAAGTTACCACCCCAACGGCCCCCCACTTGCCAAATCCTAGAGCCGCCACTGGCAAGGCTCATTACTAAATGTGACCTATAATTGATATAATTTTTAGTTGATAAAGCACATTCGTATATTCTTGTCTCCAGGGCGCGATTTGCGGGGAGAGAAGGGGGAATCTCCCCCACTGCCCAACTGCATTCCCCCTACTGCTACTGTGCTACATCCCCCACCACTACATTCCCCTCCCACTGCTACAGTTTCCAACAACTACACCCCCCAAGCTCGACATATCCCCCCACTGCTTCAGGTCACAAATCGCACCCTGCAAGTTGTCTCAACGCTGAAAATGTCAAATAGAATAAAACATGCATCAAATAGTTAATTAATAGAGAGAGACTGCTCCACAGCGGGGGGCACAGAGGGCCCCGCGCCCCTATTGAATGTCTGTCCGCCAGGACCACATACATTAGAACACTCATCCAAAGCAACTAGACTATAGTCCAGGTTTTTAAAAAAAAAATAGTTTTAAAAATAGTTTTAAAAATAGTTTTTAAAATAATAGTCTGTCCCCGTGCTTATAAGTTGCCACCTCATGTACCCCCACTTTCCAAATCCTGGAGCCGTCACTGCATAGAAACCGTTCAAAAAGTGTATAGTTCAGTGAGCGAAATAAGGTTAAATATAACAGGGACAAATCTCTTGGACGAAATCTGCGCTTACATTGTACTTGCTTCCCACTTTGGTGCGTAGACCGTTGTAGAACTTCCCGAACTGCACTCGGTTCTGCATTGTTTTGGCCGCTTCTTCGAATTTCTGAACAAAAAAGTTGCACGCGGGAAAGGCGTTGCCAGCCGGGTAGAAAATGACCATCCACGGGTCTCCGCACTGAAGCACCACTCCGTTGAAATTTTCGTCGTTCAGTTCGTAGGTGCCTTTGTTCGGACTCTGCAGAAAAAAATGCTCTTAAAATGCAAAAAGGCGACGACGACAACGACAACAACCATAAAAACCTACAATGCCGCTATAGAAGTTTGACGATGCTGCTGCTGCTGCTGATGATGATGATGATGATGACGCCGATAAATGATGATGATGCTGATTGCGATTATGATGATGGTGGTGGTGATGATGATGATTAAAATAAAACATCCCAAAAGAAATACAATTAGTGTTCATATTGGTACTGAGTATATACTACTAACTTTGGAGCTACTTCAGTTTCTGTTGACGTCAGCTGCTTTCTTCCATATAAAACTATCCAAATGATCGTTGTTACTACTTAATTTGAGGTGTGACTGATTTGTCATTGTCCATAGCCACAAAGGTGTATTGTTTATCTGCTTTGAGACTGAATTTACTTGATGTTTAATTTGTCTTGAACAAAATATCCTTCCTCAGCACTATCTATCCACTTGAGCTTGAATCATGGTTCCAAACTACTTACTACAAGCAAGTAATAATAATAATAAATTATGTATAATTATTATTACCGGTCCTGTTGTCCTTCCACATTGACCACTGGCTGGCAAAGGCTTATCATTCAAGAATTTCACCATTTCGACAATTTCCTGTGGAGTCCTCAGTACTTCATAAAAAACAGTAATTGGGAGGCATTATATATCAGCGCAACAGAACTCACCGTAATGACTACGTTAAACTAACATCGTTAGTCACTTCCGTTTAATAAATCAGTTTAGGATTAATTGACTGCTATACTGTGGTTTCTACGGTTAATTGAACAACGGGTCAAAAATAATTAGTCATTGGTTTTTCCAACCACCCCCCACCCCTCCCCACACAAGCGCTCTCGTGGGATGTACCAGCGTACACAGCGGCTGTCTGTCCAGCCGCTGTAGCAGTGGTACTTTGCCACAAATGCTGACGCGGCGTCTGGTCATAATATTTTTCTCAAATCCTGAAATTTTGCTGCTCGAGACCTAGACAACTAAACGATGCCTTCCAAAACCTGCAACCGGTGTCACAGTTTGACGATGCAGCAGCAGCAGTAGATGATGATGAGTATGACGCCGATAGTGAGCATGAGCATGCTGATTGCACATGATAATAATATGATGATGATGATGGTGGTGTGAGCAGTGATGATGATTAAAATAAAACATATATAGCAGCAGCAGCAGCAGCAGCAGCAGAGGAGGAGGGCCTAGTAGTATTATTTATAATAGTAGTAGTAGTAGTAGTAGCAGCAGTAGCAGCAGCAGCTACAGCAATAGCAGCAATAATAGCAGCAATAATAATAATAGGAAGGGCCTAGTAGTAGTATTTATAGTAGTAGTAGTAGTAGCAGTAGTAGTAGTAGTTGTAGTAGTAGTAGTGAGTAGTGGCTGGCAGCAGTATTCAGTAGTTCAGTAGTTCGAGTAGCAGTAGTGGAGTCCTCAGTAGTTGTTGTTGTTGTTGTTTGGGAGTTGCAGCAGTCGCAGAACTCACCAATGACTACAGTTAAAGTAGTAGTTAGTTGTTGCCGTTGTAATAAGCTAGTAGTAATATTTGGCCGTACCATAGTTGAACAGGATGGGTGTGTCTTTATGTTTTCCGAAGATGACGTATGATGGAAAGCCCGTCACGAATGGATATCTCTCCTTCAGTTCGTTGTTGGCTGCATTCGTGAAGTCGACGCGTCCAATTCTGAAGCCACTTGCCTGAAAAACGAACATTCCAGACAATGCCAAAAGTAACTGCGCAGACTTAACTAGCCCGGCATTTCTAATGCTACCGTTCAGGTTTTACCAACATCTAGTAAAAGAAAACGACAAATATATTGATACCAGCCGTTTAATACGTAGGCCCACTGTCTTATTGGATTTGATAATTGAGTGTTTCGGGAGCGACCATCGAATGTTGTCAAGGGGCTGTCCATTAATTACGTCAACAATTTAGGGGGGTTTGGAAAAGTTTGACAGCTGTTGACAGGGGAAGGGGGGTCAAGAGAAGTTGACGTCAACAATTTCACTTTTTTAAAATAATAAAAAAAGTAGGAAATTTCATACAATACTACTTATTACAATGGAAAAAACATTAGAAAAAGGTAATCACCACCACATTTTGACACTCGATGAGGAAAACTTGGAAAAAACATCATCACCACAAAGATAATAACCTTGTTATTGGGACCTGTCACTGATCTTGCGGGGGTGCTAGTTGTTGACCAAATTATGGGGAAGAAAACGACAAATATTGACAGTTGTTGACAAGGGGGAGGGGGTCAAAAATTGCCCAATGATTGTTGACATAATTAATGGACAGCCCCAAGAACATTACTAAAATGGCGTTATAGACGTTTGATGATGCTGATTCGGATGATGATAATAGTGGTGGTGGTGATGATGATCGTTTTGTTTGCTACGAGCAAATTAACCAATAGTAAGAGCTATTTTATATTCAAAACTACTCTTTAGGCCTATATATATATATATATATATATATATATATATATATATATATATATATTAGCCAAATGGCAAGTAGGCCTAACACTATCAGAGGTAGATTTGATACAATGATAATCACTATTTGCAACATTAAGGCTATTTCGGAATGAAAGTGGAGCAGTTAAAATGATCCTCAAATCACTTTAACAGAAGCTTCTGTGCATGTTTAACTAGTAGGTTTGTCATTTACCATTCATGCCTGAATGTTTGTAGGGCCTACATGCCAATATGACACTGTTTAAACACGTATATTTTTGTTACCATCACTCAAATATTTACAGTGCCGGATTAACTATTTGGAGGCCTGGCGCAAACAACGCAACGAAACTCTAAAAGGCCCTCAACCCTCCAATGTCGAAGTTTCAAACCTCTGCCAATAAAAATTTAAAAATTTATTTTAAAATATAGAAATTTCCTCAAATATATTTATTTTAAATGAAATGCATTTAGTAGGCCTACTGTGTTTTTTAAAATTTAAATTCATTGTTCGTGATTTGATATAATTTATTTATTTGAAAAATAGGCCTAATAAAAAATTAAACCAGTGAGCCTGACGCAAGTGCCATAGTTAATACGGCACTAACTATTTATGATAACTATAATTAATACGTTTATTTTTAATGACTTTATTTTTAACCTTCAATCCGACAAATGCTGCCTCGTACAATTTCACTTCGACTTTCACTCTATCGCAGTAAGACTTTTGGTTTCCTGCGCAGTCAAACAACCTTTAAAAACAAGAACAAAGACAGCTGGGTTGCTTACTAGTGTCACCGTCTTTTCTAGTTAATTAAACTAGTGTAAGTTAATTTTCGGTCTACACTCAGTGGTGTAGCGTTCACTCGTGCCGCCTATGGCCCCTGGCAAATCCGCCGTTCCAAATTCACTCGCATTACACCTGACAAGCAAAAACGGGTCGTCGCCGCTAAATTTGCCCCCCTCCCTTCTGAACTTTGCCGCCTTCGCCAAAACTCCCCGACAAGCAAAAGAAAAAAAGGTGGTTGCTGCCACTTATTTGCCGCCCCTTCGAAACTTTGCCGCCTTCGCTAAAAGCCTAAAACACAAAACCTTCCCCGACAAGCAAAAAAGTCACTTCCAAAATTTGCCGTCCCCGTCACGTGTACCGCCCATGGCTAAAGCCATAGTAGCCACTGGGACGCTACGCTTCAGTCTACACTCTACAGTATTAAACGTTAAAAATATAGGCTAATAGCATTTTAGAAATCGCTCATCAAAATGCTGATACTTGATTATGTGTTGACCCCGAATCGATGGGATAAGATTAATCACCCCTCTTGTCACGTGAATTTCATTATAGGATGTAAGGGAAGTTAGCAGAGTGGTAACAACGATGGACGATGGAGCAGAAGGTCGCGGGTTCCAGACCCGCAGGAGCCCTAAGGTCGACTCAGCCTTCTTTCGCCAGATGGCGATGAAAACTAAGTAGCGGATTAATCCGCGGAGTAAACAGGCGCGTTGCATGAGAACACTGGCCCCGTATCGTGTAACTTGCACCAGTCGCCTGGCTGAGGGCCTTGGAAATGGAGATCAGCGCCGCTCTGTGAGCTTTTGAGGTTAGCCTTGTGAGCTCGAGAAGAACTTTACTTACTTACTCTACTATGCTTATAGGTTTCATTTCAATGCGTTTTTCTTTCTTTCTAAGACTATTTTCAATTTCTGTAACATTGCTAATTATTGATTTTATTTGATGAGCCTGATTACAAATTAAATGTATCTGTCATGATGAGCATAAGTCTAATGCATTACACCAGTGGCGTAGCCAGGATTTCGTTTGGTTCTGACCGTTACCAACTTTGAAGAAATCTTGACAAGCAAAAAGAGGTCATGGCTATTTTTTCTACTCTAAGCATGCTGACAAGCTGACAAGCAAAAACGTCTTCAACGTATCAGCCAGAGGGGGTCAACCTCAAAACCACGTCCAAATATAAATAAAACTTGCATGAAAACAATTTTACAAATGTTTTCCGTCGACGGCGACGAGGGTTGGTTAAAACTTTCCAACGCCCCCTTTGGCTACGCCACTGCATTACACTACATTACAGTTTCGTTCTGCCTTTCTGTTGGCCTTTCCCAGACATCGTATTCGATGTTCACAGACGTTTTTAACCATGGGCGTAGCGACGGGAGGTAGGCGCTATATCGGTATATCTACCGCCCCAATCAGACTAACCCCACCCCAAATCACATAGTAGTAGTAGTAGTAGTAGTAGTAGTAGTAGTAGTAGTAGTAGTAGTAGTGCAGTAGTAGTAGTAGTAGTAGTAGTGGTAGTAGTAGTAGTAGTAGTAGTAGTAGTAGTAGTGTAGTAGTAGTAGTAGTAGTAGTAGTAGTAGTAGTAGTAGTAGTAGTAGTAGTAGTAGTAGTAGTAGTAGTAGACTTCTTTAGCGCCATTGTAGTAGTACATCTGCACCAGTCGATGCTCGCTTCAGTGAATAATCGTAGTCGTCATATCTTGTCCGTGGCGAATCGAGGTTGTAATCCAAAGGTATCCCCTCCCCCACGCATCAAATTCCTGGCTACGCCCCTGTGTTATTAACACTGTTAGCGTTAGGCCAACTCACTTCATCTCCCCATCGAATATGACGAACCAGTCTCCGGCCTGATCCAACACCGTAGCTTTGAAGTTAGTGTTGGTCAACTCGACGAGTCCATTCTTCGCCATGTCGTAATTCAGCGATTCTTCCGTACGATAGCAGGCAGGCAACAGCGCCAGGAGAAACAGAACGTCTGGAAAGCAGCAACAATTCGAAAATCGTCGCTGTGCAGCAGATATATTTTTACACCCCTTAACAGTGTTTAATCTAGACTCCAGGACTCCGGGGGAAAAACTGAAAAAGCCGGGGAAAACTGACAAAGCCGGGGGGGGGGGATTCTGCTAGGGGCCGCTGTTAGTCCATGTAGTATTCCAAAATTTCCGGGGAGAATTTGAAATTTCAGGGGGGAAGGGCAATTTTCCCCGGAAACGGCCTAGATTAAACACTGCCTCTTAACAACCCCCTAACATCCAGAGGCGGCGCTGGGAAGGTGGATCCTCGGGTCCGGACCCACCCAGCCTCGGGCAGGGGCATCCGGGAAAATCGCGCAAATCCGTAGATACATTTTGTTTTTTGGGGGGGAGAAGGGTAGTTTGAGCCGAGTCCTGGAGACCCCTATTAAATCATTAGACCCACCCAGTCAAAAAAGTCCAGCGCCGCCCCTGCTAGCACCCCCAACACCGCGCCAATCTGAGAGCTACACCTTCTGATTATAAAATTTTTACGGTGGCGCATCCAGGGCTTGAGAATACCAGGAGGCCAGGGGGACATTTACCCGTAAAAGTCCTGGCCCCAAAAAGTGCCCCCAGTTGGGACCCTTAACATAATGCTACATACATTAAACAACAAATGGTTGGCCCCCATGATTAGAACCTGCCCCCCACAACAGATTCGCCAAATCCGGAGCCGCCACTTTTGGTGGCGCATCCAGGGTTTGGGAAAAAGGAGGCATACTGACATTTACCCGTAAAAGGGGCGTCGTCATTGAATTCTTTACACATTCACATAATATTCTCTTCTATCATACTACCTACAAGGCTACCCCTCCCCCCAATATTTCAACGGTTTTGCTCAAATCTCGAGATTGTTCCCAGGTAGAATAGGGACCCCCATGACAACGCCGATGTAATGCTGAATAACACTTACTGTTCATCCTAAACGTCTGAAGCAGATATATATTCGATCGTCAGAGAAAACGCAAAATGGAAAAAAATCAAGTGTAGACCGACTAGCATGCAACTTGAAAATGCTGTAGGCCTATGGCTTATTTATAGGCCTTAGGATGGTGGATTTATTGACATTTTGTTGTGATTTCAGTGAAATAAAATAATAGACATATTATGCGAAAAGCTCATTCGAACCCTAAATCATTGTTCATTTGATCGTTTAAACTAAGACCAACTGTCTCCTCCCAGTTCGAATAGATAATTCATTCTTTTGCTTATTCGGATAATGCATTGAAGCGGATCAAATTTTACAGTAGGCCTAGATCATCAGTGGCGGCTCTAGGATTTGGCAAGTGGGGGGCCGTTGGGGGTGGCAACTTCTAATCATGGGGGGCCAACCATTTGTTGTTTAATGTATGTAGCATTAAGTATAGGGTCCCAACTGGGAGGGGGCACTGGGGGGGCAGACTCTCAATAGGGGGCACGGGCCCCCCTGGTCCCCCCGGTGGAGCCGCCACTGCCTAGATGTTCAAATTACGTAGGTCTAAGAAATATGGGTTGTTTTTGTGCGTCTCTATCGCAAAACCGTCAGAATGTCGCAGGGTTCTTTATTGCCAGTATCGAGTTTGCATTCATTTTAGTATAATTAGATTGTTTTCCCATGCATACGAAGTAAGCCTAGCTCAGGACCTATTGATTACAAGTTCGATTTGTCAGTTTAATGGGTTAGGCCTAGCTCCACACTGGTTGAACCAAGATTCAATGGGGGGGGTTGAACATTTTGGCGTCTAGCCTTTCCAAAACTTGAGAGAGAAATTTTTAAATGAGAGTAGTCCGCGAACCTCCTTGCTTTTGCAATAGACCTAGGCCTTACCGTTCACTGCTAGGCCTATAGATACGACACTAGCTGTAGCATCTAATCTAATCTATTTCTAAAGGTCTATAGAGCTACTTTGTAATGCACAAAAGCATCTGTCGATTGTAGCCTACACCGGATCAAATTCATTCAAGATCCCGGTCGAATCCAGGGTAAGTAGGCCCCCTAAGCAAGTAAAACTAAATTTATATAGCCCCCCCAAAAAAAAAAATCCCAGCACTTACACAAATTGTGTATTGAGCTATGTCGTTTCCCCTCCAACCAAGTCGATCCCCCCCCCCCCAGAAAGCCTCAATTCACCCCCCAAAGGCCTGGAGTCTGGATAAAACACTGCACGCAACTTCTATTACCATATAGGCATGGCCGCATGATAGCCTACACAAATTTATTTTATTTACATTAGCAGACTGCTCAAAACGGTGTCAAATTTTTCACTAAGCTAGAACGAGACTTGCAGAGAGATGACAAAATGTAAGTAAGTTAGTAATAAGTAGTAAATAAGTAAATTCAATAATCGCCACCATCTATGGAGCGTGAATAAGTAAGCAATTTGGTAACCTCCTAGTCCTAGAATAGTCCTATAAAATAAAGATAATAACCGGTCCTATAGCTAACAATGTTATTTTTCAAATCTCGGTGGCGGACCAGATGAAACTTGCCCGCGGGCCGGATCCGGCCCGCGGGCCGCCAGTTGGACAACCCTTCTGCATGCCATCTTCCGCCCCAGACGTGGCTTATTCTGTTCTAACATGAGACTGAGGCATTGGGTTCCAGAGTTTGAGAAAGCACGAGTAACAAGAACAGTCCCATATGAAAGAGTACTAGAACTAAATCAACTAATGCAGATGACTAAATAAAGTGCCGATGAGGAATAGTCATCTTGCAATGATTCATCAATGCCGCCGTACTGGCGTCGTGCTCCTGGCATCAAAGTCTGAAATGTTTCTAAACTTTCTTTTCAATTCATCAATAGACTGTGCCATTCTAAAAATGTTTTCAGAATATCAGGGTGAAATAGTAATACTAATATGGCGCTATATATTAACCGATACTCACGAATCTATTGACGGAGCCGAGTACTTACTATATCTGTTTGAAGTTTTGAAATATAATAATATTACATATTATGTAAAATAAAATAAAAGTAAGTCTTGAATCATATTCATGCAATATACTGAATACATGCTTGATTATTTATGTAATTTTGATTTATTCGTTAGTGACCATTTATTTTGAGCGATGATTTCTGCTTTCGCGATGGATTTGTTTTCATTATCTCTGTGGGTTACTAAGTATCAAATAAGTAAGTAAAATCGCGCATTATATATTGCATTCTAAAATAGTACTGTAGTAGCTGCTTAATTGAACTTTGAAATAGCTATTATAGCTATTGCCGAACTGTTGTAATCAGCCAGGCAAGGACCATCTCTGCAGAGTGAGGATGTATTTGCCATGCTTGTTAGGTTGAGTTTTACTTACAGGTTTCTGTGATAGACTTGCTGCCTATTTATTGTCATTTTAACAGGCAATGAATGGTAAGCAGTTTTTGTCTACACTGAGAAACATTGGTTATCCTGGAGCTGATGGACTTGATGGAACAAGCTTAGACTGGATTTTTGATAAGGAAGAGCTCCTGCCATTTCTTCAGTGGTTTTGTGATGAGATTCAAGGGGCAAATGTTCTTACTCCGTCAGAGCTCAGCGAGTAAGAATAGAACATTTTGTCACGTTCAGTGGTACCATCAAATTAGTGTGATATTGCTAAAATCATTGGCAGTTAGCCATATTCTTAATGTATAAAAGTCGTTTTCACACACTACAGCAGGCGTCTCAAACTTGTAGCCATGGGAATGGGTTATGGCCCATGAGGGCATTTGTCTGGCCCATGATGCATTTGAGGATTTCCACAAAATTACTATTTATTTCTTTTTCTGGCACTTCTGCTTAATGCTTACAATTGCCATCTTAAACATTGGAAATTAATGCTTACTTATTCATGGCCTTTTGATCATTTTATGTATACTTCTGGTTCTTTAGTGGGTAAAAGTCTATTTTAGTATTCTAAACTCGCTCACTCTTTTTTAGCGTTCTAAATTGTTTTAGTCATGTAAAAGCACAATAATGATGGTGCATGCACAAGAAACACTTAGGAAATAGTTAAGAAATACAATAATGTCAAAAATGGTGCATAACATTGCGAAAGAAAAAGTTCTGAAATGTTAGAGAAACGACCTGTAGATCCAGCGCAAAGAAAGTAGTCTGTAAATATGGAAATAGCTTCTTTCTTCTTCTTTATGTGTTGTCCTTTATCAGAGGGTTGACAGTCATTTACCTCCAATTCTCTATATCTTCTGCCCTCAAGTTCTTTTGTTGTTTTTTGTTGACCTTCTATAATTGTGAAAATAGGTACAGGTGATGCGACCCTCGAGTTACTGCACTTGTCCTTGTGCGGTTCCAGGAGCAATTTGACGTTGAGACCCCTGCTCTAAAACATCCGAAGAATGTCAGTTTTGATATTTAAACTGCTTAAATGCTAAAATTGAGCCAATTTTCTGAAATTAGATATGAAACATTGGAAGCATCTGCTGATGGTGTCTTGGAAGGCCAACAACTGGAAAAAGCTCTTCAGAATCTAGCGCTGTTTGAAAGTGACGTTCAGGCAATGCCGGAGGAGAGACTTAAAGAAGAAGTGACGTTCCTACGAGATGAACTGAGCTGCACGAGACAGCAGAAATGTATTCTGACACAGCAGCATAATAAACTGATGATCGAGTCAACCGCCAAAATGGATCGTCTGTCGAAGATGAAAGCTGTTGAAGAAGCAAAGGAATTGGAATATAGGAAAAGCTTGGAACAGATTCATCTTGCCAATTCAAACGTATGTTGGTTGTATGTAATAAGATACCGGTATATCGAAAAACAGCTATTAATATTTATATTTTTTGTGAATTATTTTATGATTTTGCATTGAAATGTATACAAGCAAATGGAGTTAGTTGTGCAGAACACTACTTAACAGTGGTACAATAGTAAAATAAGTGAAGTCCTTTCCTGATCTCTCAAGTCTAACCTCAAGGTTCCTAGGGCAGCGCTGATCTCCATTTCAAGGCCTCAGCCAGGCGACTGATGCGGGTTACATGATACGGGGCCAGTGTACTCATGCAATGCACCTGTTTACTCCACAGATTAATCTGCTACTCGGTTGCCACCCACCCCCATCTGGCGAATGAAGGCTGAGTCGACCTTAGGGCTCCTGCGATTCTCAAACCCACGACCTTCTGCTCCATCATCCAACGTTGTTACCACTGCTATCTTCCTGCCCTTATGCGGTTTATGGATACATAAAGTATATTTACCCTGAAGGGGGCCTGGAAATTTCCCATGCTGCTATATGGTCAGTGCACCTCTGGGTAGTAGAGTGCACAAATGATAAAACTCTTTTGCCCAATATGTTGTTGTTGTTGACTGTTGTCTGTAGATAACAGCGCTTGATTATTATTACTATTACTACTATTATTACTACTATAACTACTACTACTACTACTACTATATATATATATGTTATTGTTGTTGACTGTTGTGTGTAGATGAATACGGCGCTTGATTCTCTCGTTCCTGCCGTTGGGTGCTTGGCTTCGATATATCGTATGTCGGCGTCAGGTGCGGATGCGCAGAGAAGCGAATCGAGTCCGGTATTTATTTCTCACCTGGACTTGGAGCCGTACCACAAAGCAGAAGAGCGCTACACTCAGGCTTTGGTTGCGTTCACAAAGAAACAGTTCTTTGAGGTCGGAATTCAAACTGTGCCTCTGTTGTGATCTGCTCAGTTGTTCCGAATATAGTTAAATTTCTGAAGTGGGTTTCATTCCAATATTTAAAGTATTTTACTGGTAAAGAAGTTTCATAATGGGTTGACCTTTATGTTGAAATGCAGGGCATAGCTGATATGGCTGGTCAAAACGAAGGCTCTCTGTACGAGTTTCTAGAGATCAGTAATCCAGATTTAAACCTCATCAAAGGTGAAAGCGAGGAAGTCAACTTCGATGATTGCAAGGAACTTGCTCGGATCCAGGCATTGTAAGATTGTCTCTGTTAAAATTCATCTACATCGGGGAATACGTGCTCTGATATTATACGGCTTGTAGTAGTGTACTGCCATTCCAACATACATTATTATTATTATTATTATTATTATTATTATTATTATTATTATTATTATTATTAGCTAGATGATTTCTATAGTGCAGTAAGCATGGCAAAAAGGATGGTCAAATGGTCAAAGACAAGAGTGCTTTACAATACTGCATATACCCTATATATATATATATATATATATATATATATATATATATATATATATATATATACATATATATATATATATATATATATATATATATATATATATTGTTGCTTTGTATGCAAGATGTAAGCTCATATCTGTAGCATTTTCTTCTTTAAGAAGTATTTCTGTATCTTACTGAGCTCTGGCATAGGGTTTCAGATCACCAGGATTTATGCTATGAATCGTGCTAATTGATTGATTGATTGATTGGTTGATTGATTGATTGATTGATTGATTGATAAGTTCATTTATATGGCGCATTCACAAATGCGCCGCAGCCAATCGTTAAAAAAATGCACTGGAGTTTAAATTCATTATACAACTTGATATGTTATGCTTGTTAATTGTTTCTCAGAATGCATTTGCAACCATTTCAGTTATCCGTTGAATGAGAGCAAACGAATCAATGCACTTATAGAAGAGCAGAGTCTTGTGTCCGGCTGTGAATTCCATGAGCAGATGTTAGCACGGCTGAAAGATCAACCTTATCCAAACGACATCGCTCAGCTTGGGTAAGTGTCGTGTACAATATTTTCAGCCAAGAACCATTGGTTGACATCAGATCTGAGTACACCCTATAAAATCATTTATTTGTCTAAGATTATCTGAGAATTGTCATAAATTACAGTAGAATTTCATTATAATGGACTCAGTTATAATGCTTTCCCGGTTATAACGTACCACGATGTACGGTTTAGTGTGATGGACTCAGTTATAATGTTTTCCCGGTTATAACGTACCACGATGTACGGTTTAGTGTGATGCTCAATAGTATTGGATGGTATTGGATATAACCTACCTTGGATAGGTACCTCGTACCTCGTACTAAATTTTATACATCCGCTAAGTACGTTGTAACGAAGCTTAAGGACGCAGAAGTTCTGAGATGACATTATGCTTAGTCGCGCTTCGGAATTTTAAATATTTTGAAAGAATATCGCTAATCTTTCCATAATTTTTTTACTCTTTTTTCTGCAGCTTTCTCTTGTTGTGTTTTTTGACGCATTGGAATTTTGAAATTTCAGTTCCCGTTTGAAGAATGTACAGGCTCAACTGAGTGTAGTAAACAAAGATATTACTCGATTAGCTGATCAACAAATCCCAGCTCTGATCACCGAAAGTGCGTCCCTTCAGGCGGCCAAAATTCTCTGCGGCGATTACGACCTGAAAATTGCACGCCAAGATTATTTCACAAGCAACCAGCTAGAGGTAATTGGTAATCTTATTGTAATCTTATAGTTTTTTAAACATATATTTTCCTCACTGCGTTGGGTAGACAAATCTAGTCGCTTCTCTGTGATGCTGGAGATGTTTTGTTTACCAATTGGTTAATTCTAATTCTCTGGCTGCCAAATGATTGGTGCAAAGATCTTTGTTATTATTTGGCACTTTTAAGTTTCAGTAGAAGTGACTGCACCATTGGCACGGCAATTATAATTTTTTAAAATTGAGGTAAACCCAAAGCTTGTTACTTTTACTTCTTGCTTTTGTTTAAATTGATGATTGTACAAGTTATGGCTTGCTTCATGTTTGAAGCTGTCAGTAACAGCTGGTGGTACAGCCAAGAGGCAGCATACCATATCAACATATTATTTTTATAATATTTTGCATTTCACTGGTATGAAACAAAATTTGTTCTACCCCAAATTTGGCATTTTGTATTTTTAAAGGATTCGTTGTTCATAAGGGCTCATCCATATAGTACGTGCGCAAAAGAAGCATATTTTCAACTCCCCCTCCTTTGTTGCACACGCCGTGCATACGCAAAATCTCCAAGATCCAACCCCCCCCAGTGCATACATACTATATGAATGGACCCTACTTGTCAAATGTGAAATGTGAAAAGCAGCTAATGTAATTATTTATCAGTATCTTAGTATTGGTTTGTTTTGGATGGATACGCTTTGCGTCTTATTTGGTGAATACTATGTTGTTGATAATGTCTGCGCTTGCATTTGTCTCTTTTATTTTAATGGCATTTCTACTAATGAATGATTTCCTGTTCAGATGATTAGACATTTGCTGACTCAGAGAGCTCGCAGTGAATTCATAAGTATGGCTCTCGAGTTCGAATCAAAAGGCCATCGTCAGACGCAGAAACTTCTGCTTGCCATTGGCCTGACGCTGGAGCAAATGTTTTCTTCACTGGAGGACAGAATGGTAAATGTTTCCTTGCTTTTCTTTTCCAAACAGTGTCTAAGGCCTGATTTTAAGTTTCAAAAATGTGCCACATGTAATTGCTCAATATACACAAATCCAATATGGTTTTAATCTGTTCTATAATGTATGTGTGGGGGTGCAGTGAAGTAGTTGTAGGATTCTTGCAATTGGGGGGAGGGTGGATAGCAGGTTGGAATCTGATCATAGCCACTGCATAGTGACCTTGGACAAGGTGTTCACCCAAATTGTCTGTGAGGAAGTTAGTGGGAAACTACAGTCGAATCCCGTTATATCGAACTCGCTTATATCGGGGTTCTACTGTACGTCAGTCGCTCATCTAATCCCAAGTGGTGAAAAAGCCAGTTGGATCTACCTCTTAGGGCAAAGAGATCTTTGTCATCATTATCTATTATCTTAGGGTAGCATGATACTGTTGTGGTTTACAATATGGTATTGGATTCAATGGAGGTTTTTGTAAGTAGAAGTATGGATGATTGATAGACTGAGGCACCACTGGACTCATTTTTGAATATAGTGACAAAATTAGGTGAATGAAATACATGGATGTCATTTGACAGTGATAAATTCTACTGTATATAATGGTCTATAGAGTTAATTTTGGTCCACAGTAAGTGACACAATTTAAAACTAATTTCTTTTGAAGAAAATGATGTCAGAAATCGAAGAATCGTGTAATTTGCTTCAAAGGACTACAATCGATTCTCGTGACAGATTTCTAAACTGCTTATATCATGCTCTGAGTGAGATTTTTTTAAATCAATACCATTGTCTTTTTTCAAATATTTTAGAGATTCAAACAGGTGCAAGTTCTTCCATCCATATAATTTTAGATAGGCTGTGTCAAATTTTCAAGGATCCATTTATGTCCGTATGACTGGGTGAATCTAATTTCCATCTTGAGTATATGTTGCAGTAGTCAAGCTGGAATAACTATAAATACAGAATGGCTAGCATGCAACTTCAATTCAGCACAGAATATGAACAATTAATTTTGAAGTAATAGCAAATTCAAAGATTTCCAAAATGGTTAGAACTAGTGACTTTGTTTTGGGATTTTATAATCAACCCAAAAGAGCATTTGCTGCAAACCTGTATAAGGGTCAAGTTTAACTTGTGTAGACCCCATTTTATTTTTGGAAAAGTTAATTTAAACTAAAATTTCTTTTAAACGATATTTGTTGCCTTCTCTTAAATGTTGATAAAACCTGACCTAAACTGTAGGAAAAATGCAGTAAAATTCTTAGTTGTTTATAGGGCGATATGTGAGTGCAATACAATGAAGCTACAATGTTTTATGTTAGCACTTCTATCCAATTTTGTATTTTCCTGACTAAAATGTTTATACGTTTCTTTTCATCCTGTTAACACTTAGCTCAAGAGACATGTGAAATTGAGGAGAAACCAAAGAAACTTTTTGTAACATATAACGATCTAGAGCAGAGTGCCGACAAGCTTGTCCATAAGCATGACAGAGCAAACACCTCTCTGCTTTCAGTCACTCATCAGGAGAATCAAGGAATGATGCTGCTGTAAGTTACACAGCTGCATTTTAAAATATAAATATCAGTCCCATTGCACAAGGCTAAACCTAGATATAAAAATTGTCTTTGTACCAAATAATTGATTATATCAGAGTGTTATTTTAAAAGTCTCTGCATTATGTTGAAAAATTTTAGACCTTCACGTTGTTAGAAGCAAGGGAATTACAATCCTGCTTTGGAGTGACCATCAACTGATAATGCATTAATAAAATGGCGCTATAGAAGCTCTTTAGCTAGATGTCACAACAGCTGTAGCCTTTGCTGAAAGAACTTGCTGTATTACAATAGTAGACTTATGTTGGTTTGACTGTTGTAAATTGCTCGAGCCGAGTTGCCGTTAACCATTTCAACAGAGAGCAAGAGCTGGCCAAGTGCGAAAGTCTACTCTATCAGAGCACTACGCCTGCTAAAGGTTTACCGATGCTGAGCCCACCAGCTCTCCTGGAGAGCATGAGTCGATTGGATGGTCTTCTCAACAAACTGGAAGAAGCGGTCATGGACATCATGAAGGACGTGAACAACAAGAAAAAGGCAGGTTCATGCACGATGCCTTTCTTAACCCCTTAACTGGGGATCCCGGATATATATCCGTCCATTTTACATTGAGTTACAGTTAAATACACGGTTAAGGGGTTAAATTAATTAACAAATCGTTTCTGGCCTCCCCAGTAACATGGTTTAGTTTGGAAAAGTCACACAGAGTCATTTCTGTACTCACCAAAAATGATATTGAATCAATTGAATCCTTTCACTTTGTACAGTGTTTATTCTAGTCACCTTGACATTGGGAGGGAGTTTGAAATGTTGGGGGCAAGATTTGTCTCTCCACACTTTTGGGGGAAGTTTCCATCCCCCAAGCCAACATATACAAATTTTTGGGGGATTTTAAAACTTTGGGGGGGGGGAATTCCCCCAAAACAGGCCTAGAATAAACACTGCACTTTGTACATAGCAAAATAATTTATTAAAAGCAGTAATTGTGAAAACACATTCTTAGGGATTCCTATCTAAGAGGGGGAAAATATAAAGGTTGAGTCTTTGGTGTAGCTGCAAGGGCTGGACCCATCTGTTCTGAGTGGGGTCAGTCATGGGACTTGCACAAAACCCTTGAGAATCTGGGGTAGTAGGTAGCATGATTGAAGAAAATACGCAAATTTGCAAAAAACTTGAGGAACTTTTTTGCTTGTCTGAGACTTTCACCTCAAAATGTCAATGTGATCTCTATTCCAGAACCTTGGCTACACTACTGGGTTAATAATAATAATAATAATAATAATGTGATTTTAAGTGGTTTAGGAGGCTAAGTAAGCCTGTGTGAAAACCACTGATCGAGTACCACTTGGTTGGTAGAATGGCTATGAACAGCAAAAATGCTATAAACAGTTCAACAAATGGCCAAAACTGCCCTGTTTGTTCACAGCTATCCAGAACAATGATTTATTATTATTATTATTACAGACAATTTCATATACTGTAGCACAATATGCATAGTGAAGGCTAAAGCCAAGAGTGATTTATAAGCAGCACTTGATACATATAATGTTTCTTTCAATTGTTAGTTGTCTTAGAAGTCCTTTGTGTGGCATACTTGTATCCAGTGTTATTTCTAGGATTTTGAATTTGAGGGGTGTCGGGAAAGTCTGGGGGTGTTGGAAATTTTAAGTCTCTGCCTGAAAAAGGCTGACAAGCAAAAAAACGTCATCAAGTCCCAAAACAAACCGAAAAACCCTTATAAAGTCTCCAAAAACTTCTAACAGGCAAAAAACCTCCTCCATTTGGGGGGGTTCTGATCTAATTAGTATGCATTTTGGATACACACCATTGTCACATTACCAAATTTTGGGGGGTGTCGACCTCAAATTGGGGTGTAAAAATATCCCTGCTCGTATCACTATACAGATCCTGATTATTATTTTATTTTTATTATTGTTGTTATTATGAAATAAATGGTCGTTACATTTGAAATTATTTATCGCTAATGTTTTCATCAAACATTTGACGTTAATTATAATCGTGTGAAACTGCAACTGTTGTGTTCTACAGAGTCTTCAGAACGATCCTCTTCTTTCGACCGAAAGAGAACTGTTTGTATATTTCCACAACGACGCCAACCGCCTGCGACGAGTCCTTGAGCAGCTCAACTCACGACTTCAGCTTGCGAGAAAAACGTGATTTGCTGTACTCCATGAGGCGTAAAAGTATTTCAGTTTGAAGGCTGCTTGTCAAGCAGGAGTAACAGGTGACAGTGGAGTAAAAACAACAAAATACATAACTCTTATAAACTGTATCTGAGATATATCTATTGATTAGACAGTCGTTCCGACTGCTGGTAACGTCTTTGGCTTTTTTCGCCTTTCTTGGTGATAGGCCTTGAGCTTTTTACCAGTTTTTGACGTCAGATTTTTGATTTTCTGGTAGAAGTAACAGAAAAAGAAAAGCAAATTGTCGTATTGTCCACTGTAAGGAACTTCTGAGCAGTTGTCGTGATACTCTCGTGCACAGTAATATATCGCTTCAATTGTAGACAGATAAGTTGATGGTTTATCCAGCTGAGGGCGCCAAAACTTGGTCTCGTGAGATGTCAGTTCTATGCGCTGCAATTCTGTCACACGTAATGAAAAAAAATAACACATCATTTTAGTATAATATTTCAGAAATTAAAATGCCAACTTATCCTCAAAAATATATATTCAATGTGTTTTTATTACCATGTTGATTTTGCTATGCAAGTAACAGTATTACTAATTTCGGATGGTTTCAGAAAATTTGGATTACTTAAAACTAAAATTGGTTTATTTTTCCAAATTATTACCAAAGATTTGTTTTACATACAACCGTTTGGCTGCATGAGAAATCTTGCTTCATAACCAATACTCTGAACCGAATATTAACCCCTTAACCGTGTATTTAACTGTAACTCAATGTAAAATGGACGGATATATCCGGGACCCCCAGTTAAGGGGTTAAGACAAACAACAATAATTTGCAATTAATTATTTTGTGATTGCCAAATGTATGAGCACTTGCTTACTTGATAGACGAGGATCTATCGAAATCTTGTGTACTTGAAACCAAGTACTATCGATAAAGACTACGATATCAATAAGGCTGTTGCTTGACTGAATGCTTGAGCCAGAATTGAAACTTCTTCCAGCTGCTGTATTGTCTAAATGTGTTTGCTGGGATAAAATGGCGTCATTGACATCATTGTTGTGCTTTTGTGAAGAATACAGAATACAAGTTTCTTGTACTTCGGTTTTGCTTTGTTTTGGGACCGGTTCGCTGCCGTCTGATAACTGGTTTTCGATGTTTTCTTCATCTTCAATGGCATAGTTGTTTAGGCAATCTTGTGAATTAGAGAGCGGGTTTCCAGGCTTAGTCGTCTGCGTTCCTGGTTCTTTAAAATCTTCTGGAACACCAGGACTTATGGTTGTGGTATTTCCATTTCCCGCTGCTGGACAGCAGCTTGGTTTTCCAGTCTTCATTGCTTGTACGTAATTGTTCAATGTGACTGAATTGTCTCCAGGAAAAACAAGGACTGCCTAAAAATATGAGAAGAAAGTCTACCAGATATTTTCACATGGTTCACCTAATACCAATCAACTCTCAACTTCAAACAGCTTGGTCACATAACATAATCACATTAGCAAATGTTAAAATAATCAACTCGACAGTCTAGGCAGACAGTCAGCATGCAGAATGTTTTAAAAAATCCAAAATCTTCAAAACCCAAGTCTTACAATTGATTTGTTCATAACCAGGTTTTGCAAAATAACCTGTGACTTGCTGATGACGAAAGAGAGTTGAAGATTTGCATTTCTCTAAATGGTGACAAGATAATGGGGAATAAGGAGAAATGGGGTAATTTTGGATTACTTGACAACTGGTTTGTTACCAGGGATTTCCTACACCCCCCATGGTGGAGTTGCACCCCCGGTTTGTGACAGACACCCCCTGCTCCTACACCCCTTCCAAAGGGTGGTGTTGGCCATCACCAAAACAGGCTGATGTTAAAACTATTCGTTTAAAATTCTAAAGGGGGAAATTCACCTCTGGAAATTGAAACTTGAACCACTATAACTGACTCCACAAAAATTAGAATGGACCATATGAAAACTGAAGAGATGACAACAGGAATCATATTTTTTACTTGTATTTTCCTTTTTTCTGGGGGCCAAGCATCGAACCCTGCCACCTCCCCTGCCTATTTCTATTCCTCCCTGAGTCCAAGGAGTCTAGATGAAACACTGGAAATTGACCCCCTGCAGTTATGGGACACGTCTGTTGGTTGAGGTTTCCCTGCATCAATGCCAATAGTTATGAACATTACTGTAGTTGTTATGATTATATCAAATGGGTAATGCTTAGTTGCCTTGTAGAGCATTCATTTTAAATAATTAAACTAATCATTGGTCAGTTGATAAACAGAGTTGGCTGCATTTTAATCACAAACAAATGGACCATTCCAATGTTCGAAGCATGAAGCACAAACGAAGAGGAGTCGTACTGTATTTCTGGTGTACTGAAGTCTGACTTAAATTTAGGTTCAAATCTACTTTGTATATGTACTGGGTATATATATATCCTGGTATGGTTTCCTCAATGAGTATTTCCAGAATAATGAACAATTATTACTGTTAATGGGTTATGGAATGCTACAGTTATATAGTTGTCTAGTCCTAAAATTAGACACTGCAGTAATTTGTGACATATGTCAAAATTCCATCAAGTAGATTTTAAACACAGATAGTCAAACAGTTGCAACCAAATGAATTCTAAAAAAATTGACCGTTTATTTGCCAACATACTCTCACTGTATCATTGTATTCTGGAATTTCGGGATAAGTGAAAATAACTACGTCTTCAGAAGCCAGAACAGCAGCGTGGACCGCCGTACTCTTGCCACATCTCTCTCCCGGATGTTTAATTACGTGAACTTTGTAAGGCAGCTACAAAAGACAGCATTTGTGAACCTATAATGTAATGTAGTTTAAACTGCAAATTTTTGGTAGCAACCACTGTCAGCTTCACTGCCTATCACTAATAATTATCACACATTGAAGTAGAGCAAGACCAATTCTGCAATTTACAGTTACGGCTGTAGCTGTAACTGCAGTCCTACATTCAGCAGTAGCCGAAACTAAGCTGTAACTGTCTGTAATAGATTCGGCCATAGCTGCTCTCATTCCTTTATCTTCCTTTCCAATCCCATCCCATTCCTATCTCCATTCCCTCCTCTTCCCAGCCTCCCCTCCATCCCTCCACTCCCCATACTATTCCACACAAACTGGATGTTATTTACTGAAATAATTCAGATATTGGATTATTCCACCCTCACTCGAAAATCATTTAAGTTAGTGCGAATTTAAGCAAATCTTTGAAAGTGTGTGTGTCGACTGCAGCGGTTTGTAATCAAATTCCACAATCTCACCTTCACTTTCGGTAAGTGATCAGCAAGGGATGGGAGTGCTGTGAAACAGTTGTAGCAGTAGAACATTCTAGATCTTCCGCAGTGCGGGCATCTCTCGCGTGCTTCCAATCCACTCAAAAACTCAAAGTCGGCGATACTGAGGTCAGGAAATGGAGTTTCTTCCATTTTAAATACACCTAGAGTGGAAAATTTTTAGAAACATAGCATTTCACAACACTGATAAAGCATTAGAAACTGAGTCAAATGAAACCCGACAAAAGCCCCGGAATTGGAATAGGCAATATACATCCAAAATTTCTGTATGAGGTAAGACATTTTAAATTTTACTAACAGCGGTTCTCACACAGGGCAGACCCTACTGAAACACTTTAAACCGCGCTGTTAATGTACAATGGGTCAGTCATTACTCTCAGCAAAAACCTAAACCTAACACTAACCCTAGGATACTGTAATGCAAGCGGTCGGTGATATTCGCGCTCGGAGCGCGAATTGCTCTAAATAGTTATTTGCGCTCGGTATGTTTTTAATCACTTTCATTATTATATTAACGTGTGCCAATGTGTTACGTCTTGTCAAACCAACAGCAAAAATCAACGCCTTTACAGCGATTACAGTTAATAATTCGATTACATAATGATATCTATGCATACTTTTTCTGACGAGTCTGTAACAAATCGCTCAAACGTTTAGAAAAAAATAATAGAAACGATTTATTTTATTTACATTTATTTTTAATACGTTGAAAATACACGTTCCTTTATTCTGTTGTCTTAGTGTTGCCACTAGACATTTTGGAATAGTAAATTCCTATTTTCCATTTTTTTTAGTAATCAGACTGTCATCTTCATACAGAACAGCTGAAAATCGCCAAAAACTTCACCGAAATCGATGTTCTATCCAAATGACGATGAAAGATATCAGCATCAAGAGCGAAATGGCCTGGAGGCTTAGAAGAAGGTAGGCCAGATTCAATAATTCAGGAGGACCGTCTACGGTTGGAACAGTCTTCGTGTAGCCTAGTTCGAACTTCGAAGTTTGTGCTTTGCGTGTTGCGATTAATTTTCTCTCTTAAATGTAAATATTGTATTACGGTTATATTGGTGAGAATCTTATTAAAATGTAAGTTTTAAAACAATTTAATGATTTTTTTCGGATTTGATCGAGCCATTTAAGAATTACGTTGAAAATGAACATTGGCGTGCGTGGAGCCACGGGGGTCACGGGGCTGAGTCCCCAATCCTGAGTCCTGACATTCTTTTTTGGGGTTGGGGTAAGGGTGGGTAGCAGAATCGAAGATCGAAGAGGACACGTGAATATGCGAAGAACTTCATAACTAGTTTTTTACTCATCCCAGCCTCTTAATTCTGCCCGAAAATGTCGACGTGCCCCCCGCCGACCCCCCCCCCCCCATTCCGGAACCCTGGCCAAGCCACTGTACATGAGGAAACATTCCCTTATGCGCGTAGGAGAACAAAGCTCACGGAATTCAATCAATCAGTCAATCAAACATCATTTGAGTGGTTACAGATTAATGAATCTAGACGAGTGTCATGCTGTTCATGACTTGGCTTTATGTTTAAGTCCTGTACTGAAAAAATCTACCAGTTGGCCCGGCCAGATTTTAGCCTATGCACCAAGATATAGAACAAAGATATGTAGGCTATACAATTAGCATAGTTGGACCCAATTGGCCTATGATTATGAGCTGTATGCCTAATCTTCAAGACAGGCTCTTGACTTTTTACATGGGCCTACAGGTTGCCTTCTTATCTCAATATTTTGATCATGTTTTGAACTTTCGAAAAGTGACTATTTTAGGCCTTTAAAAACCTAAGTACCTAGGTTACTCACTGCATGACCTTAGGGCCGAAGCTTGAGTTGTGTGATTTTGACCTCTGTGTTGTGATAGATGGTAATGTAGGACTGGAAAGTAAGAAGCTATCATGAAGCTATCATGCTTCAGTGATTTTGTTAAGGAGGGTTTTGCCCATGTTGTTCTGCGGTTTTTGTGAAAGCAATGACTTACCTGGCATAGCTGTGTCATTGTAGGCCTATTGGAGGTGGGCCTGTTGGCCTACATAGCTGTTTCAAGTGATCAGATTGAACGATCGATAAATATTTAGTTAGTAGAATTTGGATTCACGATATTTCTTGATTCGTGATTTTATACTTAGGTAATCTGTGCACGAACTGAAAACAAATATGACGTAGCTGTGAATCAAGCGTGGTTTTGTAATTTACTTTATATTTTTGCAAAACTGTCATGGAAGTTTAATTTCTAAGTGGTGTCAGTAACTGAGAGTCTTGAGTAGTGATTTTCTTAACGAAATCGTCGCTGATTTATTTGTGAATTACTGTACCGGTAATGTCTAATCCAGGTGTGGATCTTTCTCAGGTATGCCTCTGATAATCTTAAGTAACAGTACAAGCTTTTTGTAACAAATTAGATTGTAGGACATTCTCCCCTGGACATAATTCCCCCCCCCGGACATTATCCCCCTCCCAATACACCCTTTGAAATGCCACAGCCTGACATAATCCCCCTTTGTTTACTTTATGGACTTTGACTATAATCATTACCCACACCATAAACCAGACACTAAACACTAACCCTAAACGATACTGATACATGGCATCAGATAACCGATAAGTACCTTTTAAAATTAAGATCTATTACTTCTTTGCCGGTGGGGGATATGTCCGGGGGATAATGTCTGGGGGGATTATGCCCAAGGGGAGAATGTCCATATACCAAGAAATTATGAGACCTGAAGACATGGTTGTTCTACAATGCATTCAATTTGCCTGAATGTTGGGGGTTTGTCCTCTGGTGGAGGTGTGACGATTTTAGTCATTTGAGATTACCCGGTAATTTGTATGGGTGGGAGTAGTCCAATTATCTCCCGATATTTTTTTGGGGAAAAATTGGACATTGCCTACAATTGTCATAACCATGAACATTATTCTCTTGTTTCTAACTCTATTCATCATTGCTGTGGTGTGGTTGTTTAAGGGAAATCAACTAACAGAACGCTAATGTTATGTAAGCAAGCAACTCATTCACGAATATATTTGTTAGGTGACTGGCAATGATATCCAGCTGTCTACTTTTTGATTATGAGTTTCTCATAATCTTAAAAGGCTTTAAGTAGATCACATAATTAATAATTCAGTAGAAAAAGCTTTCCCAAAAAGGAGCTCAAATTGAAATGAACAATTGTGAAATAATAAGACTTCATGAGCACAGTTTTGTCCATCAATGTGAAGAGTGTGTATTCTTGCTTTATACTTGAGCAAGTGTTGTTGTTGTTGTTGTTGTTTTGCAGGGTTATTCCCTAGAATTAGACATATATGTAATGTTGGAAATTTCTTTGCCTTTAGAATGCATTTCACTTTGCATACATCAAGTGAAATTTATACCGGAAACTTCTAGGTTTATTTACCGGTACATGTAAGCTTTAAGCAGTGTTGTGACTTTGATACTTTCACTCATCATATTCAGTCAGTTGAGAGACAGGAGACATTATGCAAATGCTGCATTCCATCACATTACTTTACACTGTGAATGAACTCCAGATTTGGTAATGTAAGAATGATGATGATGATGAAGATGATGATGATGATGATGATGATGATGATGATGATGATGATGATGATGATGATGATGATGATGATGATGATGATGATGATGATGATGATGATGATGATGATGATGATGATGATGATGATGATGATTATGGGCTTAGTGGTCCAGTAGGGTCTGCCCTGTGTGAGAGCCACTATGTTTTACATGAAAATGTATAATTAGGCATTTATTCAGGAAGAAGGGTAACAGAGAAGTAAGATCTGCTCTTTGGACTGCTTGACCAGCATTTGTTGCAGGTGTACACTGCTGTGTATTCTTGTTTTGATGATGACTTCATTGGTTGTTTGTAAGGGGGGGGGGCATTCCTGGTCACTGCTTGCGGACTTGTCCACTCTTTAAATACCAAGGGGGAATGAGAACTTTGGAAGTGACATAGCCCGCCCCGCCCCCCCCAATCTACCCAGCCCTGACTGACATGATTGGATAGATTGAGTTCCCAGGAATGTCAATGAAAAGAGGCTGTCCTGTAAACTATGCTCATGTAAAGTCAAGGCATGATGATATGTGACAATAAAGTGAGAATGACTATTTTCAAAATATTTGGTAAAATTTGTAAATAAAATGCACTTGAGAAATGCTGACATACAATGCTCCTCTCATTACGGCACTGTAGGAGACTATGATGTAATTGGGTGAGATCAGAAAGATTGTAAAATAGCAGTCTGGCTTTAAAATGTCACTTTGCTAGCTTAATTCTGGAAAATTTGGGACGATTTCTTCGTAATCTTAAAATTGTAAACTTTGTGTACATGCATGTAGCTACAGTAAATTTTGTAGTTGAATATAAAGACTGCAGTGTGTTACATGCGGAGATGTTTAACAATACTCTATGATTGCTTTCACTATGCTGTGTATGTAGGACATTTGTAGAGATTATGCTATAAATAACACCAAACTATGTTTCACGCTGACTTATGTAGATTTTTAAATGCTTTATGATGAATTCATATCATGATGGTGATGATGATGATGATGATGATACTTTTTCCAGGTGCATATTGAGACTAATGGAAGATCGAATCATCTTCCAACTGTTTCTGGCACAGTTCCTTTATATCCTATCCTATCCAATCCTGACATCAGTTCACGCGGTTGGATTAATTCAGGATACTCTGATTATCGTGATGAAAGCGCTGGCACATTCGCCCATGCGGCACCATTTTGGGGGGAACCAACTGGAAAATCTCGATCGTACACCATAAACCACTTAACATCTGGGAGGGAAGTCATTGATGGAAGCAGAACAGAAAATTCCAAATGTTGCACTTGTTCAAAGAAGTGGAAAGTGACTGGATTAGTCGTTGGTGTGATATTTCTCGTCTGTCTCATAGTTGGTCTTGTTGTCGGTTTGGTGCTAGGTAAGTTGTATTATATGAGTTTCTTCAGCATGATTTGTACTGAGATCTAAGACTATGATCTTAATAAGCAGTGTTTTTTTTCTAGGAAAAAAGGTTTGGAAACTCATTTCGTATCTGTTTTGTCACGAGAAGTGTGCCGTAGAATATTAGTAGAATAACAGCACTTTGAGTATTCATATACAATATAGCTCGTTTTTAAATCTGAAATTTACGCTGTTCCCATGCGTTCCCACTGAAAAAGGAACCAATTGTAAGTAAAACACACATTGTTGCATATCAATATATACAAATCTGGCAAAAAAGGTGCAGGAACACCATTTCCATGCACTCCCACTGCAAAAAACAATGCTAATAACTCTAAATAGAACCTTTAGTCTGATTTCCCACTTGCATGAGGATAAGTAAGCATCTGAAATAACATTAAGGCCACAGCCTTGGTTGTACCTGCTTCAGTATTGGAGAGAATGTATGCACATGCAGTTGTTTTAACACTATACGTAACTTGGATTTTTGTTCAACTTTTAACCATCAAACTTCCCTAAATAGCTGAGATTTTGACTCCAAAATTTCTCCAGAGCTAAATGATCACTGTGGAGGTTTAACATTACAGTAAGTCCAGAGCAGGGGCATAGCCAGGAATTTGATTTGGGAGGGTGTAAATATTTTGGGTGGGTATAAATCTTAACTATCTATATAAACCATATAAACCACATATAATTGCATATAAATCACATAAACAACTTTATGGTAGGCTGCTTTTGGGGGGTATATATGCCGATATACTCCCCCATCATTATGCCCCTGGTCCTGAGTAGGATTTGTCTTTTATCTAATCTTGATGATACCTGCTAGAACACTAGTCACTCTCAGATAACCTGCATGAATGTTTAATGACCTATCTTCACTTACAGTAATTTGTGTTGGGGGAACAGAATTATCAATGGGTTTTGGGCAACTTATAGTATTGGTGAATATCTTCAAAAAGTTGTCAAGTAAAGTTGTCAAGATAAAATTCAGCATTTAAATTTTGTTATTTTTCACATTTTGAAATCATATTTGCTATAGATGGTTTTCTTTTTAGTCATAGTTATTGTATATTTTAAGTAACTTAATCCATGTTTGAAAGATGAGGTCAATGTTTTTATTTGGCTTTAATTAATTAGTTATATTAATGTGTGTAATTGTCTTTTATGGTTCCAAGTATGGTTTATGAATCAAGGTTTCTCAGAAGTGGTGCTAGACATGATAATAATAATAATAATAATAATAATAATAATAATAATAATAATAATAATAATAATAATAATAATAATAATAAATAATAATAATAATAATAATAATAATAATAATAATAATAATAATAATAATAATAATAATAATAATAATAATAATAATAATAATAATAATAATAATAATAATAATAATAATAATAATAATAATAATAATAATAATAATAATAATAATAATAATAATAATAATAATAATAATAATAATAATAATAATAATAATAATAATAATAATAATAATAATAATAATAATAATAATAATAATAATAATAATAATAAATAACAATAACAATAACAATAACAATAACAATAACAATAACAATAAATAATAAATCAATAATAATAATAATAATAATTGCTCAGTGCATTACTAACAATAGAGGCTGTACTGTGTAACTTTGTTCTTAGTTTAATTTGTTTATTATTAGGTTTATTTTATTAATTATTTTATTTTATTAGAGAGGATCAGTTGATTTGTGTTTTCCTTGATTGTGTACTACTGGTTGTGTAACTTTTTATGCTGTTTGTCTGAATAAAGATGATTATTATTATAATAATAACTGTAGTAACTCTCTGCATTCAATAACCAAATTTTCAGAGATAGCCTTTGAATCAGTTAACTGTTTCAACTGTCACTCCCACCTTCTCCAAACTGTTCCATTTGTCCACTGTCCACAACCCTTGCACTAAAAAATGTTTCTTTCTTGGACCCACACTCTGCTTGATATTAAACAATTTGCATTTGTGGCCTCTTGTGCTGCTATAGTGTGCCAATGTAAAGAATCGATCGTATGGCACATCTTCTTTCCCAGTCATTATTTTGTAGACATTGCTGAGGAATGATCTATATTTTGCATTAGCAAATTTGGGGACTTTGAGTGTGCACAGTGGACCCCCCAGTAACATTTTAATGACAAGTTTATGGTGGTTCCATGCTGATATAGAGAATCCTATCCTATATACTGTAGTTATGCCTCTAGAACTCTCTGTCTGGTATCTGCTATCTGGTTGTTAAAGTGGTCAATTGTAATGACTTCAAAGGCATTTACCCTGACCGTTGGCACTGATTTGACCCTGACTGATTGGGGTATCCAGGCCCTGGAAGTCCTGTTTGTACCCACAGACCAAGAGAGGAAGGCATGTGCAGAAGGAAAGAAAGTGAACAGAAGTGTTGATAGCCAACAATGCTATGGCTTGGTTTCTTGGGGTGAAATTCTGATTACCTTTGTGATATTTCTCAGTAGAGTGTGGAGAGCAGTTTCTGTGCTAAATCTTTATTCTTGATTGTAATAATAATTAAGATGCAGTTTATAACTACCTGTAGACTTCCAGTCACATGGCTGTTGCTTATGCATCATGTATGTTCAGGTAAGGACTTGCTGGTATCTTTTACTTGATCATGACTGTGAAGAATGTACAGTACTTGTCCACATGAAATGTGAATAATAACATGCCTTCTATCATACTTTATTTTATTCGTAGGAGCTTTAGTTGAAGTTGACGTGATTAATGCCCTTCATTAGAGCTTATAATGTTTGATCCAAATTAAGTGAGTCCAAACTAAACAGTGTCTGATGACAAAGAAAGTAAACTTCCTAGCCAGAGTATCCGGTTTCTTGGAGTGAGCTACCTACAGGTGTTGCAACCTGCCAAAGTACCGGTACTGCAGTACAGCTGTGATATCTCCTCTGCTGGTTTGTTTGTGTGCCTATGTGCAAATGTAGGAGTTGATGGGTTTCATAATAGAAGTTTAATGTTCAAGCATGTCTGAAGAGTTTTAGTCATATGATTGTTTGTTTGAGCATCATGTCATGCATATTGCACTTGCAGTGCATCTGTGTATTAATTTCTGTCAAGTTTTTAAAATGCAAGTTTCAATAATCCTGTTACTTCCTTTTATGTCTTACTATCTTGGGTTGGCAAAAGCTGAAAGAAAATGACAATTGACAGGGTTGATTGAAGAGATATACTGGTACACCATCGATTGATACCCTTGAGTATTAGAAATGGTGCTATAGAAGTGCAATCAATCAACTTCTATAGTGCCACTATCATAATGCCCAGGGCATCAGCCGATGGCACACCAAATCCAAACAGCATTATAATAATAATAATAATAATAATAATAATAATAATAATAATAATAATAATAATGCCAAAACCACTGATGGTCAATTAGAGCCAGGAAGATCAGTCCATAATTATTACTGCTTGGTCTTTGGCATATCTCAGTTTGTGAGCTTTGTCTTAATAATTACATTCAGTTGGCTAAGTTACAATATGATTTGCATTGTAGGCCTATCCAAAAATACAAATGAAAACACGCCTATAGGAGGTATGTCAAGTTTTTTTAATACAGAAAATTTTACCCGACTGTTTTGTACTGATAGAATTTTAGAGATGTTTGTTACAAGACGCGAATGATTTAGGGAAAAAGTGGATAGAGGAAGACAATGGAGAAAATGCTTGGACAGTTTATGCTATCTACACAGAGGAAACTATGGATCAATTGATAACATCCATGCAACAGAAGACAGGCGGAAATGGAGGTCCATGATCACTGACACAGCCAACCTTCAGGGTACCTAGAAGAAGAAGAAGGAGGAGGAGGAGGGGAGGAGGAGGAAGAGAAGAAGAAGAATTTTAATAGATTTCTGGGGACCTTATAACTTAAGCAACAGACTGTTTGTTATTGCATCTAGGATAGAGCCATGTATCATTGTATAGCAGAGGTTTTTAAGAGTGCAGTGAGGTTAATAACATTACTAGTCTGATGTGTGTGTTTGCTTAATGCTAGAAAGGATGCTTTTTCTGGCCGGTACTCTTAAACTGAACCTGACGTGGTTCAATGACTATGCAGACTCATCGACCAGTGCCTACCAGCAACTCAGTTCATCCATGTTTTCTCTAGTAAGTTTTCTATTTTCCCCCGTCAGCGTAAGCACCTACAGTATATTGTACAGTTCTGTGCATTGTAGATGAATCATCATCATCATCATCATCATCATCATCATCATCATCATCATCATCATCATCATCATCATCATCATCATCATCATCATCATCATCATCATCATCATCATCATCATCATCATTTAACTTCTATAGTGCCATTTTAATGTCCTTGAACATCAGTCTGTTGTCACCCCTTGGTTTGAATTATAATCCCCTTTTTGATATTAAATTGATTTATATGCTCATGATTTTTTTCTTTAATTTTTGTGCAATAAATCTGATAAATCAGTAAGGCTACAATTTTTGTATTCTATTTCATTAATTATGGTAAGTGCTAATGTACTATTATGTATCATGAACTTAGCCTTACTGAAATTACTATTATGATGTTAAAATACTATTATGGTGTTATTACTACTACTATGATGTTAAGATGAAATTACTATTGTGATGTTATTGTGCACCTATTTGGAAAATAATAAACTGTTATTGGATTGGATTGAATAATCCCCCATTGTCAAATCCATTAAGGCAGTCTGATTTTGAGTTTGATGAATGAATTTATTCGGTCTTCCGCAAGTACTGTGACCGTTATTAAGATTAATTTGTTTCATATAAAGTGTAAAATCAAATTGGTGGTGGATTTGCTTTTGTTGCTGTTATTCCAACCCCCTCTTGATTCTGACCATATCTGACTAAGTCTGGCTGTGTAGGTTGTATGCTTATAATGTTTGTTTGATGATCGAATGTTTGCCCAGTTATTGTGCATCTTTGGCATTATGTACCTGTAATAAGGACAAACTTTGTTCAAGTCTGTTTGTTAATGCTCTGCTAAGTGATTGACAAATGGACTTTGATAATTAATATTAATGAATGTCAATGTCATGAACTTACTGCCTTACTGAAATTACTATTGTGATGTTAAAATACTATTATGATGTTATTATTACTACTATGATGTTAACATGATGTTATTATTACTACTATGATGTTAACATGAAATTTCTATTATGATGTTATTATGCACCTATTTGGAAAATAATAAACCGTTATTGGATTGGATTGGATTGAAAATTTACGTTTAAATAACAAATATTACTGAAATGAGTTAACTTGAATTCTCATAGGAGAAGCACATTTTGTATGAATTTCATTTTAAAACCAGTTTGTTAAAGTCATTCTATGTTGTGCTGTTTTATTTTGTAGTTGTCGTCAATTTTAGACAACAGCTCATTCAGTGATGTTTATGTATTGCATGAAATCGTTAATTTTAAGTAAGTGACATGTTTTAAATTCTTTGGTATTAATTAGAATTTTTTCAGGGTGCTGTATTTATAATTCCTTTTTCGTTCTCAATTAAATTTGTCTTATGCGTGTTGATGTAAAGCGCTCTTGTTTTTGACTATTAGCCATGCTACTGCGCTGTATAAATCGTCTTGGATAGAATAGAATAATGCTTATTTTTATTATCGTCATGGGTTGTCTCCATCTACTTGTGTTTCACTTCTCACACCCACACTCAGTTCATTAACTTAGCATGATTTAAAGTGGCTTAGGAGGCAGAAAAACAAACAAATGAAGAAGTCATGAAAAAAGCAAATACCAAACGAAAATTCTTTCACATCTGCCAAAGACGAAAATTGAGTTATTTTGGTCATATACAAAGAAACAACAAAGATAACCTACAACAAACAATCCAATCTTCAACTATTGAAGGAAAGAGGAAATGATGATGATGATGAGGAGGAGGAGGAGGCATTACTGCCTGTGTGAAAGCCTAGGGGCACTAACGGGGCTTGAACCCGCTCCGTCAGCCTGACGCTCCAGCATGTAACCCACTCTGCCATCTTCCACCCCCTAAATTGCGAAGACTAAAGTCTCGGTTTCTTTATCAAATGACTCTGAAGCCAGGAGTGCCACTGAGTAGAGTAATACAAGAGGCAATATAATATAAGTCGTTATTATTACTTTACATTAATACGTTGCAGAATGAAGGCTGATGATATTGGAAGATAAGAAGAGCTGTGCTGTAACTTTAAGAGTTATTTTCAGATTTTGTGTCTTTCAGAAAAGGAAGCGTGTTGGTCAACTTTCGACTGGATGTAAATGCAACTACCGCAACATCTTCTGAAATTCTTGCCATACTGCAAGAAGGGCTTCATGTTTTTATTGCAATTGGAAGCCTTCAAGAGTGGTTGCTTGACCCGTATTCTGACGTATGGATAGATGGTACGCGATGCTGCTTGATTATTGTCTATAACCAGTGTTTATTCTAGGCCTTCTCTGGGGGGAATTCCCCCCAAGTTTTAAAATCCTTCCAAATTTTTTATATGTTGGCTGGGGGATGGAAATTTCCTCCCAAAAGTGTGGAGACTCAGACCTTGTCCCCCCAAACATTTCAAAATCCCCCCAATGTCAAGGTGGCTAGAATAAACACTGGTCTTATAACACCTAAAGAAACGAAGAATGAGGTTGAAAATGCTAAGAATAAGGCCACTTTGGTAACGTTGCCATTTGATTTTAATGGTTTTTGGATGGCATTGCTTTTGTTTTTTGTAATGGCACAGAGGGTTTTTGGTATTTCGTGCATTCTGCGGCAGCAAAAGGGTTAATTGACAAAGCAACCTAAAAGATACTGAAAGGCTAATAGGCTGCTTAACTCTAAATTGAAATGTATGGCTATAAATGACTTTGCAGATAAGGTTATGAAGTCTGAAGATGATTTTGAATACAGTTGCAGAGTGCTGCAATCATTTGTTCATTTTATTGGGTCATTTGTAAACATACTTTGTCATTTTACTGTTTTTTTAGAGTGTGGTTCAAATCAATTCTGGTGTTCTGATAAAACGTGTCTTCTTGAGAAGTTTGTCTGTGATAGGGTTAACGATTGTGGTGACTTAAGTGATGAAAGAAACTGCAGTTAGTGAGAACTTCCTGTTTAATGCATTTGAATGCTCTTCTCTTCAATGTAAAATGGACCCGTGACTCTCGCCCAGTTAAGGGTTAATGTTTCAAAATTTTTATGATGATTCTGTTAAGTTTCAAAATTTTATGATGATTCTGTAAAGAAACTTGTTGGATAAGTGTCAAAATAAGAAACTCTTTGGCAGATCATTAAGTATAAGTTGGTATTGTTGGGGAGAAGGTATTATAGGGGAGAAGGTATTATAGAGGAGAAGGTATTATTGGGTATAGGGGAGAAGGTATTATAGGGGAGAAGGTATTATAGGGTATAGGGTAGAAGGTATTATAGGGGAGAAGAGGACCTAAAAAAAGAGATTACACAGCTAGACCATAACGGGTGAAACATAATGGTTTTCACACAGGCAGACCCTAATGAGCCACTCTAAATGCCTTAAGACGCATATGTTTAACACCTCTTACAGTGTCCCTTGTTAAGCACTCTTGACTTTGGCCTTTGCTATGCTTACTGTGCTCCATAAATTGTCTTAAATAATAATAATAATAATAATAATAATAATAATAATAATAATAATAATAATAATAAACCCTAATAAACCCTGCTATTATTGTTGTTGATGATACTGCTATCTATGTAACATATAGTTTAGTAATTACAGTGATCATTAATTAAGAGTTAGTTTGATCTTGGTGATCACTTTTATTTAGATAGCCTTTGTGAGGGCTTGTTCTGGTTGTTGCTGTATTATAATTTCTGTTGTTATTGTTTAATGTGACAGAAGCAAGCAAAATTCTGACCCTAGGGTTATAAATAATGCACGAATCGAAGCATATCTGTTGTGTAATAGTTTCTGAGATTTATTTCAT
Organism: Metaphire vulgaris; assembly: GCA_018105865.1. Taxonomy (NCBI): domain Eukaryota; kingdom Metazoa; phylum Annelida; class Clitellata; order Crassiclitellata; family Megascolecidae; genus Metaphire; species Metaphire vulgaris. Next base: position 3,946,053 of record CM030855.1, read on the forward strand.
CGTTTCTTAGCATGCTTGAAGACGGAGTTTTCATGTGGATCGGGGCTTTGCATCGATGCCTGGCGACAGTGTGACAAGAGCTATGACTGCCCAGACAAAAGCGATGAGAATGACTGTGGTGAGTTAGACGATCAAAAAAGTCACAGTCAAAGTTCTTCCCTGAGCCTCACGGGCTCATAAGGCGGCGCTGATCTCCGTTTCTATAGCCCAGCCAGCCAGGCGTGCAACGCCACGGATACGTGGCTAGTGTATCGCATAGTGTACCTGTTTGACTTATCGCAGAGATTTTTACCACTGCTCCTCATTTTACCACCGCGAAAAAGGCTGAGTCGACCTTTAGGCTCCTGTGGGAATCGAACCCGCGACCTTCAGCTCCATCGTCCAACGCTGTTACCACTCTGCTAACTTCCCGCCGATGACAGAATCATAATATGAGTGTCACCATAGAACAGTATTTTATTTTAAAGTCATTCTAGGATTAATATAGCATACTGTAATTAAGCAAAAGAGTGGAATAAAGGTGGCTGATGGTATGACTTGCTTTATAAAATAACTATAGTTCAATTGTCAACAGATTTAGGCAGCTGAATGTTGAAAATAAAATCTGTCATGAGAATTTTCCATTGTTCAGAGTTTACATAATTGTTACTGGTTTAAATATGCTGGAAACTACCGGGGTGGTAAGTGACCAAAGGGTTAAACCAAAATGAGAGAGACAGACAGACAGACAGACAGACAGAGACAGACAGACAAAGAGAGAGACAGAGACAGAGAGAGAAACAGAGAGGGAAACGGAGACTAAGAAATATATGTATGGGTGTTTCTTTTCTTGTGTAATGGACTCAGGAGTCGAGTGGAAACATCAATAGAACAATCTCAAAACAATCTCAATGATTGTTTTTGTCATTTATTCTTGGTGGTTTCTATTTTGTTTACTTTTTAGTTTGTCCCATGGGACAGTATGCTTGCAAAAACAACAATACCTGCATAATGTCAGAATGGTTGTGCGATCGAGAGAAAGATTGTGTTGACGGAGAAGACGAATCCAATTGTGGTAAGTGCTGTCTAGTATACTGCAATTTTTAAGAGATTTTGTATTTCAAATGAAATCAATGACAGCTTAAAACAAATTGGGGTTGAAGAGGTGGTATTCATGAGGTAGATGCTGTCCAAGTTTGCTGTTTTGGCTGTGAGCTGAATGGTACAATTGTACAAGTTTGGTGATGGTTGTGATGATGATGATGATGTTGAATTCACTTTGATGTATAATATAATAATAATGTGATTTAAAGCGGTCTAGGAGGCTAAGTAAGCCTGTGTGAAAACCACTGTACTATATATTGATATAGCTCATAGTTAATCTTACTAATAGTCACCGATATAATTTTGTGTATTTTTGGTGAGCTTGAAATAATTTTTTTTTCAGTTAATTCATATATATTATCATATTAATTGTCATTTATATTATCATATTAATTGATGCAGGAAAAGCAGCAGCAAAAGTTTATTGTCTTTGAACATGAGTTATTTTGTTATAAACTATGGGCCCTACGTTAATATGTGTAGGAAAATTTACATATCCTGCAGGTTTCTGCTATTAATTTCAATGCACATAGTTTGGTTTATAATAAAGTGATGAAGAAACCCAACATGCAGCTTCTGACAGTAAAGCATTGGCAATTGATGCAACGCTCTCAAGGCTTAACGTAGGGGTCCATAATGCAAGAAACTTACAAGGCATGCATGGGTTTCCTTTAATGAAGGCCTGTTCCACGAAGTGTTGTTGAATACATTTATAGGCAGCTGCTTGCCTGACCAGTTCCAGTGTAAAGATTACAGCTGTGTGAGCAGTTCTTTACGCTGCAACGGAATGTCCGATTGCTCAGATCTCTCAGATGAATATTCTTGCGGTATGCGTACTATACGATGCATTTTCTTGAAAGCTTTAAGTATAAAGTTTATTGTATTTGTTTAAAACTTGATTATGCTTAAAGCCACAGAAAAATGTGTTTGCTTTATGACTGTTAAATAGTACTGCAGTGGAAGTTTTGTCTGTTTTTAATGTAATGTTATGTAATGTAACAAAATATTTGTATAGCACATCTTCTGAAGTATCACTCAGAAGCGCTCCCACAGCAAATTACTGTATATTGACAAAGAGACAAGTTTTGAGTCGTTTCAAAAAGAGGGCCATAGAATTAGGAGTTGCTAAGCCGCACTTACTGGTTTTTAGTACTCTTCACATGTTATTGAGGATTTCTGACTGACAACAGTCATTTTTCAGGACTCAACTACTTAAGGTCCAAACAAAGTTGTATTATTTGAAGCCCAAGATGAAGACTCTGAATTAGAAGTCCAGGACAAGTGTCCAAACTGACTTCCAAAAGTCAGGGTTTGTTGTTGATACAGTTTCAGCTGTAACAACTTTGTTCACAACATGTGTATCTTGGGACCGAGACCTTAAGTCTTTTGTATTGAGACTTTAAAGACTTTTGTATCGCGGGTTTGCAAACCGATGGCTTTCAATCGACACTTGGGCAACCATTTTTTTCTAGCATTGCCACAATGTTATTGCTGGGACAGATAAAAACGTGTTAAAGTATCTGAGTGAATGTTGTACAACTTTTGCTAAACACCATAATAAGCTAGCTGTTTGCCCGTCAGAGCATGATGGATAAGCTTGACGCTGCCCATTACACACCACCAGTGTCAGCTCTAGGATTTGGCAAGTGGGGGGCCGTTTGGGTGGCAACTTCTAATCATGGGGGCCAACCATTTGTTGTTTAATGTATGTAGCATTAAGTATAGGGTCCCAACAGGGGCCACTGGGGGCCAGGCACTCAATATGGGGGCACTGGCCCCCTGACCCCCTCCTCGGTGGAGCCGCCACTGCATACCACCCATCATGAACCATGCTGCCTTGCCATGATTCGAAAAGGACAATGAGAATTTGGCTATACACACACATTGTAAACTATATATATAATATGTAATAATAAACTAGCAAATTTAAATAAATATGATAATGTTAAATTTTATGAACTAGGCAACAAGCCCTTGTATTATGAGAGTGTATTTGTATTCGTGAAATTGTTTCTTGTTTCAGTCAGGCAGGATTCGGATCTCGTAGTTGCAGGATTTTCCAGCTCCGCGTGGTTGCCGTTCTGTTCCGCCGACATTCCCAGCGATGTCAACAATATGCTTTGCCTTGCACTTGGAATGAGGTTGGAATTGAACTCATTTATTCTTTTTCATAGCAATAAATTTCTACTTCTAAACGGGGACGAGTACTTTAATACTTGGCTACGAGTACTTTATGACAGTTTGGCAGCAGTATGGAATTTTATTTTGACAAGATTCTGATAAAAATGACAATGTAAGAAGTTGAATATTTTTCCTTGACTGGAAGGTGTATTATGACAACTTGTTCATGTAATAAGAAGTGACCTTCACTATGTGCATATGACTGTAATTTGTTGTTTGTAGATAAATTGTTTTAATTGAGATGGTGACAGTTCAGTTACAATTAAATTTATTTATTTATTTATTTATTGACAATTTATATAGCGCAGTAGACAGGGCTAAGGCCTACAACCAGAGCGCTTAACACAGTTTGTCCAATATGTCCAAACACAATATGTCCAAACACAATATGTCCAAACACAATATGTCCAGTTTACATTCGGTTATTGCATGCATAATATATGGATAGTCCTTACTCAGGTCTTTAATAATAATAATAATGATGATGATGATGATGATGATGATGATGATGATGATGATGATGATGATGATGATGATGATGATGATGATGATGATGATGATGAAAATAATAATACCGGTAATATTAATAATAATAGTTTGGGCATGGTGGATTAGCAGCAGGATTCTTGACAAGCAACCGAAGGGTAGCGGGTTCAAATCTGACCCTAGCCACTGTGTAGCGACCAAGGGCAAGTTATTTGCCTCAATTGTCTGTGTGGAAGACAATGACCTCACTCATATCATCCTCGGATGGTGTGAAAGCCAATAAGGGCAGATAACTCATCATCATTGTCATCATCCATCATTATCATCATCGGTATGTCTACAATTGGAGATTTTTTTCAGTGGGCTGATTTCTGAGAGCTCTGCATATTCGGCCAGCAAGACGTTCCTAAAGTTTAATGCTAAGAAGGCAAGCAACATCACAAATGTCTACAATCTAATGGCAGCCTTTGAATCTAGGTTTGTTAACGTTTGTTAACCCTTTCACTTAACACATCGTCAACCTTTATTTTGTGCATACCCTGGTAGCAAAAGGGTTAAAATGCTGCTTGTTTAGTCAATTCCTTGTGTCTTTAACTGCTCATGCATTGATTTAATAGTATTAGTGATGCACTACTTTTATAACACCAGTTGGTGTATTTAAAGGTATTTATTGGTCTATGTTACTTCAAAGTTATTTTGAAAGTATAAAATCAATCTCAGAGATCAGTCAGTGGAAAATATTATGTTTAGATTGATGAAAACAGAAATAAATGGGGGAGATATTTCTTAAAAATGGAATTTCTAATTAGCTTTTCTAACTTTTTAAACTAGATAGCATTTGAACATTGCATCTTTAGCATTATGATGATGTTAATGTCATCCTAAATGCTGTCACTTGCACTCAAACCAACATTGAATAAATGTGCTATATAAGGCAGACACTAATTCATTTAAGAAATCATTTTCAGTCATTTGGACAACTTTCAGCTTTATCTGGAAAGTGATTAGGACTTTGATAATGAATTAAAATCTCACAGAAAACATTGAATTTCAGGCATTTCTTATCATTGTGTGTTTACAGCACAGACTGTCCTAACAGCTCTGCATTGATATTACAGTGTAAACCAAGGGGTGAGCGATTTTGTTTACTATTCTAAAATTGTAAAGTTCTCTGCCTTACTCTAAGTGTTTATTACTCATGGTACTCATTTCCTCCATAGCAATAACAACCTGACCTGCCGCCTCATAGATATACTGACCTTTGCCCGGCCGACAAACCATCTTGCCTATAGCTATCTCAAGAAAGATTAAGTGCATACAAATAAGCAGCTACTACTATTTGTTCATTTATGTTTATTTTGATGAGTATTTCACACAATTCACAATTCCAGGGCACTGTATAAGTTTACAAGATTTTACTTTACTTTACTTTACTTCATCATCATCATCATAGTTGCTTTCTGCCAGCTCATTACTTGAATATCAGCACAAAACTTTTCCTTTGTTTTCATTAATCTAATTCCATCTACTGGTCAGAGTCTTTCAAGTCTGAAAATTGGTTCCATTACTGTACCGCTAGGTTTCAGCATTGGATGCATAAATGGTGGAGTGACTTTTTTTCTCTCCAATTTTTCTTTAGTGTGTGGAACGTCCACGGTGAATGATATTGCTCAGGGTCTGATTGTCCACGGAAGCGATGCTCCACCTGGAAGATGGCCGTGGCAAGTCGCCGTATACATGGACTTGCGGTTCATATGCGGAGGATCTCTGGTTGATCCTTATCATATTGTCACAGCTGCTCACTGTGTGGAGTAAGTTGGTATGATCGAGTGAGCATGCTAAATTGATTGATTGATTGATTGATTGATTGATATTTTTAAAAGGCTGTGGAATCAACCTAATACCACACCAGCTTTTATGGCTTCAGTGAGGATCATATAGCTTAAAACCAAAGTCCAGAGTTGTTTGATTCCATGGAAGTCATCACTGACCAGTTGGATGTTGAATCCCCCATTCCCCAGCAGGAAAACATTGGGATGATATCTTTTATTTGCTAGCATGCTTGCAATGACTGAAAATGTTAATTATTCTAAGTCTATTATGCTGTGGATCTGGTAAGTCAGCGTTTTCACAGATAATATTTTAGCTTGATTTTCTTTTTATAAAGGGACACAGGAGTTTTATTAATTTTGGCGGTCTAAAACATATTCTTTTATTTCAGTTTTGACACCTCTGCTATCTTGTGCAATCCCCTCCCCCACACACGATCCTCTATGTTGTATTTTGTTCATTTATGTTTATTTTGATGAGTATTTCACAAAATTCACACATGAGATGTCTTCAGTACATTAAAATAAAGAATTCTTCAGAACGTAATGCACAGATTAATGATTGTGTCAACTGCCTTTTTAAGATCAACCATTGAGATGGTAAAAAACAGTTTGGTCTGAATCTTCCTCTTCGTTTATACACTGCTTTTATGGCTGGCATGTCGTCTTATTTGTAGAGATGACCGTGCTTCATATTCGGTATTGTTGGGTTCAAACATGAGGTCATCTGTTGGTGCAAACGGGAAATTTCAGTCAGTTAAGTTGATCGAGAGACACCCAAAATACATTAACTACGTCACCGGATATGACCTGGCTGTGCTGACCCTTAGGGATGCGGTGAATTACACGGATTATATCCGACCCATTTGCCTAACGGAAACGGAAGACGAGGTGCCGCTTTCTTCACTCTGTTACTCGACTGGTTGGGGAAACACGGACTACAACAGAAGTTGGTTGCCTTTTGAATTTTTTTGAAATTTGCATTCGATTTCTCAGGCTTTTCTTCAGGAATTTGCGTTTGCTGGGTGTAGGGCGCAATTTGTAGGGGGGAAGGGGGGATTTTCTCTCCCACTGCCCAACTGCATCCCCCCTACTGCTACATCCCTCCCACCACTACATTCCCCCACAGCTACACTACCCCAGCAACTACATCCCCCCAAGTTCGACATATTCCCCCCACTGCTCCAGGTCACAAATTGTACCCTGGCTGGGTGTCCCAAAATTGTGAGGGGGTCAATGTCCAGTGTTGAGTCTTATACAGTGTTTGTCATATAATGATGATGATGATGATGATGATGATGATGATTTGATGATGATAATGGTAATGGTTATAATAATAATAATAATAATAATAATAATAATAATAATAATAATAATAATAATGGGATTTTATGGTTTTGTATCATCTGCAAGCTGAAATTTCAGATTTGAACATAATGTAAATGCATCATAACACCACTTCCTTAACAGCAGTGAATATACTTTTTAACATATGTCTGTTTGGGTGATACTTCCACCCTGGCAGGCAAAGATGGAAAAACTGGGGCCATTTGAAGATAAATCCCTGCGATTTCTTGATTTGATCGAAGTGGCTAACCAGTGTAGGTTAATATTTGAGAATTGTATCTGACCTGGTCTTACTCTTCCCACTTGACCTGATCAGTTCTGACTTGGACTTGGAGTTCCAATGGCCGGCCGGTGCCCTAGACGTTACGATATTGGCGCCATAGAAGTTGGTGACTGATTCATTGATTCTACAAAAATTTAGGCTCAATTAGGGGCTGTCCATTAATTACATCAACAATTTAGGGGAGGAGGTTTGATTTTAGTTCAGGTTTGCAGAATTCAGCAATTGAGGTCTACTAAACGGAGAAGCGGAAGAAGAGAACAAGGTCTCAGGAGTCTACGCGTATGAATTTGGCCTTTACAGAATGGCAGCTTGACTGACCCTATGTTTACCTGATCGTGTAATGTAAATCCATTTACAGGTGACTATCTACCTGAAGTACTTCAGCAGGCAAAGATGAAACTGTGGCCATTTGAAGAATGCCAGCTGTCGTATCTGAACGCTATTCCTGCCATGCTATGCTCTGGCTATGCGTCTGGTTACATTGCGAATTGCGCCGTTAGTTTTTTTCCTATCATTTCTTGACATTGATAATGAATTAGTGGTATAATCTCAGCTTCAGCAATCAGTCATGAACATTTCTTACACCATGATAATAATTCAACGTTATGTTAATTCAGTGCATTGTCTTGTAATAGGATGTCGTCTAAAGTACCGAATTTTCACGCATATAAGACGCATCTTATATGAATATTTATATTTGTTTGACTCAGTGGCATGTTGGAATCTGTGTATATATATATATATATATGTGTGTATATATATTTGTGTATATATACACATATATATATATATGATATAAACACACACACACACATACACTCTGAATTTGTGTGATTTTTTTAGGGAGACAGCGGTGGTCCTCTGGTTTGCAAAGATGCTCGTGGTTTCTGGAAACTTGTTGGTGTTTTCAGTTTTCTAGCCAAGGGCTGCAGTGTACCGGAGAAACCGTCTGTCTTTACGAATGTTCAGGAACTCTATTCTTGGATCGAAGATAAAATGAGTTAGTTATTAATTGTAGATAAAAATGTGTGCCTTCTTGATTTATTAATCGGGAAATCATAGTGTTTAAGTGATAGTCATACATTTTGCATGCAGCTTCTCATGTTATTACACAAGTGGCGGCTCCAGGATTTGGAACTTTGTTGTTTAATTCAAGGGTCCCAACAGGGGGCCACTAGGGGCCAGGCACTCAATAGGGGGCATGGGCCCCATTTGTATTTTGTTAATTTAAAAATGCCTGTTTCATTTTTTATTGTAATTATGACTATATTCTTTTAATTTACATGAAAAATGTTGTCAATTAATTATATCAATATTGGTTATTTAATTTTGATATGATAGTAATATTGTTGGTTAATTGGAGGACATTTTTGCATTGTAGCATGCAAATTTTACTGCTCAAATGGAAAGTGCATCTGGGATTTGAGGAATTTATGTGATGGTGCTGACGACTGCGGCGATCTCACTGATGAATATAGAACCTGCAGTAAATATACAAGTTTCAATATATATATCTATTTATGCTGTAGTGAAGGGTTTCCTGTATCTATTTGGCTGTTTGTGAATATTATTTGAGTAAATTGGATGCCATAGCAGTTGCAATAAAAAAGTTCACTAAAGCATTAACCCATTAACTGGGCACCCCGAGCAACGCTCATCCATTTTACATTGAGTTACAAATAGTTGCCCAGTTAAGGGGTTAAAGCATTTAGGGGCATCATGATGGAGTATTGGTAGGATTCTTACCATGCAACTGGAGGGTATTGGGTTCAAACCTGATCTTAACCATTGTGCAGTAACCTTGGGAAATTGCTCACCCCTTAGTTGCTCTGAACGAATGTTTCTTCACTTTGTGAATGACTTAGCATAATGTTGATGCTATAGATAGGCGGATTTTATTAAAGGCTTGGGTAGGCTTTAGCCTACCCAACTAATACCACCAAACCAAAAAAATTCTGGGGAAAAAAATTCAATGTTTTGTTCTTTCCATCAAACCAGGTTGACATAGAAGAAAATTTTCTAATATGTAGTAATTTCTGCCTATTCCAATAGAGGGTGCTAGCCCTCTGGACCACCCAACTCAAAGATTTAGTCGCTCCTCCCAAGAAATCAAAAGTTATAGGGCTATAAAAGAATATGTTTTATATGTGTTTCCATGCATACGGCTATAGGAAAAATAGCAATTGACATAGAAGAAAATTTTCTAATACATAGCAATTTCTGCCTATTTCAGTAGAGGGTGCTAGCCCTCTGGACCACCCAACTCAAAGATTTAGTCGCCCCTTCAAAGAAATCAAAAGTTATAGAGCTATAAATGAATACGTTCTATATGTGTTGCCATGCATACAGCTATAGGAAAAATATCCATTGACATAGAAGAAAATTTTCTTATACATAGCAATTTCTGTCTATTTCAGTAGAGGGTGCTAGCCCTCTGGACCACCCAACTCAAAGATTTAGTCGCTCCTCCCAAGAAATCAAAAGTTATGGGGCTATAAACGAATATGTTCTATATGTGTTGCCATGCATACGGCTATAAGAAAAATAGCAATTGACATAGAAGAAAGTTTTCTAACACGTAGCAATTTCTGCCTATTTCAGTAGAGGGTGCTAGCCCTCTGGACCACCCAACTCAAAGATTTAGTCGCTCCTCTCAAGAAATCAAAAGTTATTATGGGGCTATAAACGAATATGTTCTATATTTGTTGCCCATACAGACCATTGACAAATATAGGTTAGCCTACCCAAATCTTAAACTCTAAATCCACCTATGATGTTATAGTAATTTTTATATAATAATGAATAATATTATTTATTATTTTTTTATAATAATAAATAATATTTGTGTTATTCCTTGCTTGTGTACTATTTGATGTAATAATAATAATAATAATAATAATAATAATAATAATAATAATAATAATAATAATAATAATAATAATAATGTATTTAATTTCTTAACAGATTCAAGCATATCATGCAGTTTTGAGACCAGCTACATGTGTGGTTACAGAAACCCAACACAGGGTCCTCTTCTTGGCCGTTGGACAAGAAAATCAGGCCCAGCTGGTGTAAACGAGGGTCCAATCATGGATACAACCTTCGGTAACAGTTCAGGTCTGCAGAACTGTGACATTTTTCATTTATATTAACAGCTTTGAACTCAAATAGATTCTTGCATCCGACAGGCAAAGTCATTTGCAGAGCAGAAATACGAAAGCAACAAGGATGTGGCATATTTGGAATTTAGCTAATAATTATATTATTAAGTGATGTATGCGTTGTATCTTGCTTTGGGCCAACGACTACTGAAAAGGAGTGGGATGTGGAGCAGGATGTTTGAGAAGTTTGATAGCATTACAGCAGATTTTTCTTGTAGATTAATAATCAGTTTCACAAATATCAGAATGTGTACAAAATTTTTGAAGAATCTCATGGAAAGGTTACATTTTTGAAAATAAAATGTCCACGAAAAGGCAGATTTCAGAAATAGCTGGGTCTTGACGAAAGCACAAGTTTTTGGAATAAAAATTTGAGTTGGATTATTCACCGTGCTTGACTGATCTCCTTAAAGTCGAATTGTTTCTTGATGAGCCCCATTATAAACTGTCACAAAATGAATGTTTACTGCATTATTTGGCATGTATCGTTTCTGTGTTTGTGTGTACTGCCTGTGCAGGTCATTACATGTATAGCGGTGCTGGACAATCAATTCTGTTGGCACCCATCTACCACCAAATGGAGACGCATTGTCTCCAGTTCAGGATGAATGTCCGAGCGGTTCACTGCGGTGGATTCGGAGTCTTTTTGAAGCCCATTACTTTTTCAGACGTTCCTCCAACAAACATATCACTCGATAACGTCACATATTTGTTTGAGCATCCGCCAAATTTCTGTCAGTTAGATCTGTGGTTAGTATAAATTCAATCAATCAATCAATCAATCAATTTATATATCGCCACAATCATGAAGCCTAGGGTATCGACTGATGGCGCACCAAATCCCTTCTGAATTAGAGCCAGGTCAAGTCTGAATGACTTGCAGATAAGTTATGTTGGACATTCATTAATTAAAAATGTGATTGCTTATTTGCACTGCTAACACTTTTCTCGTAACCCCTTAACTGGGGATCCCGGATATATCCGTCCATTTTACATCGAGTTACAGTTAAATACACGGTTAAGGGGTTAATTAATGACCACCTTGCAAGTAGATTATGACATTAAAGTCCCACTTGAACCAACCGAGGAATTATGTCTCAAGGATAATCTCAAAGCAAATTGATTCCAGCAGTCTGTGCCTGTTTCCCTCACACAGGGTTCATAGTGACAATGTTGTTGCCTGAATTGCTGTGTTTTCATGACTATACCATGCTCCTATGTTTAAGATGCACCATTGTATAATACATGGAAAGCGTATATGCCCGTGTAGGAGAAACTTATTCTTCTGAGACAAGCAACAATTGAATAAGGCAAAAACTGTTGATTTTTGTGAGTTAGGGGACTCAACAAATCTAAAATTTTGTGATCTTCCTCTGTCTCTCAACTTGATATGTTTCTTTCTCAGGATAAATGAACTGGTCTGGATGAGGCCTGTTCTGTCTGTGACCTGACCCATTAATTATAAGCAGTTGTTTAAAACCCCTTAACCGTGTATTTAAGTGTAACTCAATGTAAAATGGACGGATATATCCGGGATCCCCAGTTAAGGGGTTAAATGAAATGATTGTACATTGCAGGCATCCATGCTTTATATTTGAAAAGTTACGTCATTTGATTTTTGTTTCCCTTGTCAGCATGTCCCTTTTCTCAGTTTTGATATAAAGAATTTCAGTGTTTGGTTGAAAATATTGCAGGCAAGTAGTGAGCGTGGATATTGAGCCCGGTACGTTCATTTTGGGATTTGAAGCATACGCTGACAGGGGCCAAGCAGCTTCCTCTATTGGAATAGATGACATTCGTCTTTTCAATGGCAGTTGTGCTTCGCAAGGTCAGTTATGAGACTAAATAAAAAGTTGAACCTACACATCTACTTTCTTATGTTCGTGAATTAACTCTGTTCCCTTGTTCGATGAGTTGTTTTTATTTCATCCCAAGTGCTCTGAAAATGTCTGAACTATTTGAATGAATGTATTATTTCAACTCTTACATTACAATGCATCATAACTCATTACATTATAGTGCATCATTATAAGTAAGTAAGTAAAATCTCGTGGATTTATATAGTGCTTTGGAAAGTAGTAACGTAGTATCCGACTATTCTTATGCTTATTCTCTTGAAATAGCAATTGTCAGCCAGGTAAAGGTCTGTATATCCATAGGTTGTGGGCAAATTAAAGCAGTGGTCATTGTAATAATTTTACATGTTGTAACATAATTATGATACTACATAAAACATTAAAATACTAACAATATTTTGTAAGTAAGTACAATCTCAGGAATTAGCAGTAGGAGGGATGCAGTTGGGCAGTGGGGGGAATTCCCCCTCCCCCCCTACAAATCGCGCCCTGAATATAATAATATCTGAGAATGCTGCCTTGATGAATAAGGCTGACGTTGCTCTTGTTCAGTGTGCGATTCTAAAACCGAATTCTCTTGCACAATGGACGGAGTTTGCATTCCAGTCCAGGGCCATTGCAACTTCTATACGGACTGCATCGACGTGTCCGACGAAGTCAACTGCTTAGGTAAACTGCTGCTCTTTACTCTTCACGGCACTGCACGTACATCATCGTGTTGAGCCACAACATTGTCGTTTAAATTTACAATATATGCTATATTATAAAGTTATTATATAATTATAAAGACATGTCGTATTAATTAAATTATCGATAATATGAGCATAAAGAAACCAGTCACTCTGTATCAGTTGTTATTTTCAGGATAGCATTTTGGATAGATAGTTTCAATGTTTTAAGCTTTCTAGGATAGCTTATGTTTATGATAACTGCAATAAATGTCTTTAATGATAAAATTATCTTGTTATAGTGGTTTTCACACATGGCAGACCCTACTGAGCCACTCTAGACCTTATTATTATTATTATTATTATTATTATTATTATTATTATTATTATTATTATTATTATTATTATTAATACTAGAAAGATGCTCGCTTCGCTCACGCTCGCTTCGCTCGCAGTGCAGGATAATACTAATCCAATACCTATACCTAATACCCAATCATTGAATTCATGCTGAACAACATTTCAATGATGTACTGTACATACGCCACCTAGCCAAGCTCTGCGCCACGTAATAATTAGGCCTATGTACGTTAAAATCACTCAACTGTGACCATTTGTGACGCTGTACACGTATTTTTTGCGTACGTTAAAATGTACATTAAAATTGCACAACTTCCTCAAGCTACGAACAATTGTTACCAATAGCAACGTCGTCGCACGCCCACCCCTCTGATGCTGCAATGACTCGACTAAACCGTGCTAAACTACGAACAACCAATCAGAACGCTTGAAGGTAACAGACATACAGAATAAGGATTTTAATATTATAGATTATTATAATAATAACCATTGGTTGTGTTTTCTGTTGACTTTTAAGAGAAGTCTTACGCTTGTGATTTTGAGAGATATGGCTCCTGTGGTTTGGAACAGTCTACGCTGGATACTGTCGACTGGATAGTGCGACCTGCCATCGAGGCCGCCTCTTTTGCCGGGTGCCCAAAATTCGACCACACCTCAGACTCTCCTCTTGGTTGGTTTTAATTCCAGATCCCTAATAACTGTAATGCTTTGGCTGCTTACCCCATAACAGGCAAAACAATATGCTCTTATTTACCGAGACTTTAATTGAAGATGCACGTATATATACATATAATTGAAAGAAGGTCTGACAGCATGCTGGGATGAAATCAGCCAGGACACTATCAACTGGGATATTGGACAGTTTTGCAAGCGATTATCATTGGTTATCGCAGCAAACGGAGGACATATTGAACATCACCTTGACTGAAATTTCTTATGCTTTAGAAAAATTCTGAAATTTTGCAGTTTGTTCAATGGTTATATTAAATGCCAGATCTAAATGTGACTAGCCCGGTTTTTTTGTGCCACCTGTGTATATATATATATATATATATATATATATATATATATATATATATATATATATATATATATATATATATATATACAGTATACATATACATATGTATACATATAAATATGCATACATATGTATACAATACGTATACATATGTATTCATGTACATATGTACAGTACTGCTCAAAAAATTGTGAACACACGTGGATTTCGAAGCAAAATGTATTTTTCTACTGTATGTTTTCATTGATGATACTAATCTACGATTGATGTACAGAAGGTTATAGATATACAAAAATAGTTGACCATTTTTCGTGGCACTTCGAACGCTCTAGAATACAATTGAGACCGAATATACTGATTATTCTAGTACGGTTTGATGAAATGAAGAAGGGGACACAAGAAAATGTGGATAAAATTCGTTTCAACAGTCTTCTGAATTTTGCATATCTATAGCTTTCTGTACATCAATCGCAGAATAGTATCACTAATGAAAACATACAGTATTGGTGTTCTGGTTGTGATTGCAATGTTTTAACAAGCCTTAAACTTCGTTTTGCTTCGAAATCCACGTGTGTTCACAATTTTTTGAGCAGTACTGTACAGAAGGCTATAGATGTGCAAAATTCAGAAGACTGTTGAAACGAATTTTATCCACATTTTCTTGTGTCCCCTTCTTCATTGCAATAAACCGTACTAGAATAATCAGTATATTCGGTCTCAATTGTATTCTAGAGCGTTCGAAACGCCACGAAAAATGGTCAACTATTTTTGCATATCTATAGCCTTCTGTACATCAAACGTAGAATACTGTAGTATCAATAATGAAAAATACAGTAGAAAAAATACGTTTTGCTTCGAAATCCACGTGTTTTCACAATTTTTTGAGAAGTACTGTATACATAACAAGAGTCACCAATGATGAGTTTTAAATTTAGCTAAATATTTTTGAAATAGCTATTTCATTCTATCTTTTCTACAGGAAATATTTTCTTTATCAGTACACTCTATGGCAATCCTGGAGATCAGGCCAGCGTGTCACTGCCCATTAAGACATCGTCCTCTCCTGGATGCTTTCGAATGTATTACAGCATGATAAGTCAGGGAAGACTGAAGGTCCGTTGGCTTTAAACTGATTTATTGACGATATGTTATACTGATGATACTGTTTTTCTGCCTATAGTGCTATTTATGTGTGGTCCATATGTAGGCAATTAACATAGGTATAGACTTCTATTAGGCTTCTAGGCTCAAGCTCCCCCCACATTTTGAGAGGTTGCCATAGGAAAGGAGAAGGTGTGTGTATGTATGTTTACTGGACTATTTATATAGCGCCGTAAGCATAGCAGGGCCAAAGACAAAGGCGCTTTACAAAGGGTATGACTCCCGAAATAGATGGTTTTTCAGTCTGTTTTTAAAAATGGGTCAGTCTTAGATCCTTCTGATTTCCAGAAGAATAGTATTCCATAAGTGGCATATATATATATATATACATATATACATATATATATATATGCATATATATATATATGTATAGATTGGGCCCCCACATTTTCATCTAAGTTAACTCTAGTGGCAGTTAGCATCGTATTTGTTCGAATACAAATGCTGAATGCAGTAGGATAGCCCAGGCTGTGGGTACCCAAGGTTTAATCTTACTTGGTGTACGACTCTTGGCTCTTATACACTTGGGCCATAAAGTTTCTCAAAGTGTGACACTATTTTGGAAAGTGCTGTTCCAAAATAGTGTCACATAGTAACTGCTACGTGTTTTCATCTCTTATAGTATTTTGGCAAAATTGCAAGGCAGAACTTGTAGCAAGAACTCGCTTGAATTTCAGGTTGATTTTGTTTCGGCAAACAACGAGTGGCTGCCGGCGTGGAGTGTCAGTCATACGAACGTCACCAATTGGCAGCTTGTTCAGCTGGTTTTGCCGGTCGGTGTCAGCATTATCAACATCGATGGAGTGAACGGAGTAGAATCGCCGACTGCGTATACGAGCTATATTGCGCTCGACGATTTGAGCATCTCTGAGGGAAACTGCACTACGCCAGGTGATGATGCTTTAACTTTTTTTGATCACAATGAAAAATAAGAGTTTATCTGGAGCTCAGTATTGACTAAAGAGACCTCTCCCGAACTGTTTGCAGAGAAACTAAAGACACACTTATTTACTATCTCCTACAAGTGCCCCCTGTAGTAAAGTGCTCTTGACTTTGGCCTTCGCTATGCTTATTGCACTATATAAATTGTCATAATAATAATAATAATAATAATAATAATAATAATAATAATAATAATTACTGGGTTTGTGCAATGCATGAAGTGTTTGTTGATTCATGAATAGTGTGGTTGTTTCATGGGCATAAACTTCTATTGGGCCACTAGACTCGAGTACCCCCACTTTTTGAGAGGCTAGGCTATAGGGTAGGAAAAAGGTATAGGGGTTGGAACCCCACTTTTTCATCCATGTTTATGCCTCTAGGTTTTTATCATAATTTGTAGATTATGCAGAAGGTAAAGATGCGAAATTAATTATACTCTTTGAATTTGTTTAGGTTTGTGTATTTAGTATTTGTATCCGAGAGTTTTTACACTGAACTGGGCTGAAACTTTTTCGTCGAATTACCAGAGGTGTCAAATTATTTAATAAACTATTCACGGTGCACAGTTAAGCCATATTCACAAAGTAAAGAATTGTAATTCCAGAGCAAGTCAGAGGTGACCAGCTTGTCCAAGATGGCTATGCATTGGATAGGGTTGGTTTCAAACCCACTGCCTTCTGGTTGCATGCACAGAATGCTACTGCTACTTCAATGCACCCATAAAATGTAGAATATTTTGAATATAAAGTATATTGAACGAAGGATATCAATTGTCTCTTTGCTTTTAATTTACAGAAAGCGTTATTTGAAAAACAATGCAATTCTGCAGCATTGTGTGTGTGTATGTGTGTGTGTATGTGTGTACGTGTGTGTACATGTGTTTGTGTGTGCAAAATAGATTTGGTGCCTTTCTATTCTTATGGATCAGTTCTCGGTCATGCTGGTGCTTGTCCGATCCTGACTTCATTCATGAACTAAAAGTATGTGATGTTCATGTGTGCATGGGCTGTTTTACAAGTTGAAGCATTTATTCTGATGCTCTGCACTGTACTGTTGTTCATTTCCGCAGAATGTACCTCGCGCGAATATGCGTGCGACGATGGACAGTGCATATTCCACGAGCACGTCTGTGACGGTATCGTCGACTGCCAAGACAATTCCGATGAAAAAACAGAGATTTGTGGTGAGATGCTTCGATCACCAAAGCATTATTCTGATAAGACTAACTTAGATTCTAATCACTAAATGTAGCTTCTTTAGGCTGATGTTTATACTATTTTATTATGGCAAAGTTGGGCTATGCATATAAAATACTGGTCTGAATGAAGCATCTATATGTTGCCTAAAAGTTTCTAATGTTTACTTTAATAAACTGCAACTACAGGGCAGTGCAAAAAAATGGACTAGTCACATTTAGGTTTGCATTTAATATAGTCCGGTTTTTTGCACCACCCTGTAGAAGGCCTTGATGGTCATTATGAAGGTGATTATGAATATGATGATTATTATGGTGATGATTATGATGATGATTATGACGATTGTGCCAAAGAAAGCCATCTGAAGGCTGTAGCTCTTGCAATGCAAGAAAATTTTATTGAAAATGTTTTCAAATATGTGCATGATGTTTGAAGTTGCTAACATTTACCTACCAAATTTTTAGAGTTTCTATTGCAACATTCAGCATATTTGAAATATGTTAGAAAAATACATTTCTAAAGGATACGTTGATGATCATGCATGTTACCTTCGTTTAACTGAGGTTATTGTTCAAATGAGATTTTACTGCAGGCAATTTCGTGAGCCGTGAATTTAGGTCTTTAATCATGTAATGATATTTCTTCAGTCTGTAGGCCAGAGTCTTTCTACTGTGACAGCGGAGAATGCCTTCAGGGCCACGTCAGATGTGATGGCGTCAGGAACTGTAGGGATGGTAGCGATGAATTGAACTGCAGTAAGTATAATTCATTGATAATATATAATATAATATACTGGTAATAATATAATATACTGGTAATATAATATAATATAATAATGTGATTTAAAGTGGTTTGGGAGGCTAAGTTAGCCTGTGTGAAAACCACTCTTGTAACTCTCTACATATAATTGCCTAGTTTTTGCAAAGCTTCTGATAAAGAATCCCAAGCAAGATTGGCTGCCAAATTGAAGTCCTGTTGAATATAGGGGAATATTCTCAGATAGATAGAAAAAAATTGCTTGAAGGGAGGAAGACAGAAGGTTGGCATAAGGTATGTCCATTTAGAGTGGGCAAGAGGTATTAGCCGAGTGCTTTGGGGCCATTGCTTTTCTAATACATATAAATGATAATGATGAAGGATTACTATCCAGGTTTCAAATTTTGCTGACAATACAAACAGGGGCGTAGCCAGGATTTTGATTTGGGAGGGTATAAATGTTTGGGGTGGTATAAACCTTAACTATAAACCATATAAACTACAAATAACCACATATAAATAACATAAAAAACTTTAAGGTAGACTGATTTTGGGGGTATATATACCAATATGCCACCCCGTCACTACGCCCCTGGATACAAAGCAGTGGAGGCTCCACCGGGGGGCCCGTGCCCCTATTGAGTGTCTGGCCCCCCAGTTGCGACCCTATACTTAATGCTACATACATTAAACAACAAATGGTTGGTCCTCCATGATTAGAAGTTTCCATCCCAACGCCCCCCTCCCCCACTTGCCAAATTCTAGAGCCGCCACTGATACAAAGATGTACAATTGAGCAAATTTTACATTTTAGACTCTTGCAATGACAAGACAGAATACAGATGTGCGTCTGATGGACTCTGTAAACTGCGCAGCACCTGGTGCGACGGGACCATCGATTGTAACGATGGATCTGATGAGCTAAAGGATTGCAGTGAGTTTCCTGTCAACCGACCTTCCACTTTATTTCTTACTACTTTAAACAGTTTACATCATTATAATGTAAATAGGTACCGGTAGTAGTAAAGTTTAGTAGCAGTTTCCTGTGCATGTCATGAATAAAGATTATTATTATTATTATTATTATTATTATTATTATTATTATTATTATTATTATTATTAGTAGAAGTATTAGTAGTTTCCTAATAGTAGTAGTAGTAGTAACAGTAGTGGTAGTTTAGTGGTAGTGGCAGTAATGCAGTGGTAGTAGTGAATACAGTGCAGCAGGTGCAGGTGGTGGTGGTGGTGGTGGTGGTGGCAGTGCAGTTTGCAGGTGTACGCAGGTGGTGGCAGTAGCAGTGGTAGTGGTGGCAGTGGTGGTGGTGGTGGTGGCAGCAGTGGTTCCTCAAACGTTGTGGCAGGTGCAGCAGGTGTCACTTGGTGGCAGTAGTGGTGGCAGTGGCAGCAGTGGTGGAACCAGTAGTAGTGGTGCCAGCCCAGTGGTAGCAGTAGCAATCTTAGCAGTAGTGCAAGTAAGCAGTAGCAGTAGTAGTAGTAGTAGTAGTAGTAGTAGTAGTAGTAATAGTAGTAGTAGTAGAATTATCACCAGAATGTGAACCATCTAGTATTAGACTGAAGACACTGCTTCATCTGCTTCGTAGCAAATATAAACTTCGATACGTTTCATTCCAATTCATTCTTTTACGGACGAAATTATCGGTGTTAGCAGTCGTAATCTGAACGAATGTTCCTTTTTTGTATTCCGCCATTCACAGGCTGTTTGCCCGAACAGTTTCGATGTGCCAATGGTCACTGCATTCTGGCTGTTGAGTACTGCAATGGTCGCTCGGATTGTGCTGATGCAAGCGACGAGGTCGTTGGATGCTGTAAGTACTATGTCGCATATTATTATTATTATTATTATTATTATTATTATTATTATTATTATTATTATGACAATTTATATAGTGCAATAAGCATAGCAAAGGCCAAAGTCAAGAGCACTTTACAGGGGCACTTGTAGGAGATAGTAAATAAGTGAGTCTTTAGTTTATTTGCAAACAGTTCGGAAGAGGTCTTGTTAGTCACTTCATCTGGCAATATGTTGAATATGTTGGCATATGTTGAAGTGCACTTTTTATACCTCATGGACCTTATTGATAACAACACAAATGTATGAAATTTAGTATTTCCTCATATTTGCAAGTACACACTTAGTGTAATTTAATGTAATGTACGAATGTAATGTAGTGTAGTTCGTTGAAAACAAGAGTTTTTCCATGCCCGGATTCAAATGTTGGGGCCGGTGCTGTTCTACAGTCACTTAGACATACAGTGACGCAGGTGGCATACGCCATTAACCTAGTGTAGGTTGCCAGCCACACATCTTGGCCCGCGCTTTACTTTGCAGCAAACTCTGTTCCTCAATTTGATTTTATAACTGCCATCTAGCTAGTGAAACTGAGTCGACCTTAGGGGCTCCTACGGGAGTCGAACCCGTTCCTTCAGTGTGTCTGTCCAGTGTGTAACCACTTCTGCCATCTTCTCACCCAATGTAATGTACCAGAGCATTTGTATAGCGCCTCATCTCAGTGAGCACTCAGAAGCGCTGTGATTATTTTGAATGTAGATATATGTAGGTTTTCAAGCATTTCACGCCATTTAAGTGTTATTATGAGCGACATTATAGTCTGTCTTTTCTGCTGGAGTGTCATAAAATGGTAATTATATTACTATTTTGCTGACCACAAAGTTTTAAAACTATTTTTATTATTATTATTTGAAATTTTTAAAAATTCACATTGTTCAAATGACTAAAATGGGCTTGTTTTCATTGGTAGTTGATCAAGCTACTGTTAGACTGTTAAAGTATTGCCATTGCCACATTGATCCATTTGCTTTCAGTGGCTGAGTGCATTACTGTATAATAGTGGTCATTCTAACTGACTGTGTTAGTGTAGAATTGCTTGACATGTATAGTTTGCACATTGGAAGAAAATTCAATTCCTGAAGCGGGACAAACTTTGCGACCTGTGCTATATTCTGTTCACAGCTTGTTCAAAGGTTGGACTCGTTGACTGCAACGATGGAACCTGTGGCAGTCGCTGCAACTTGGTGTCTGACTGCGCCAACGGAAGGGTCGAATCCAACTGCAGTATGGCTTATCGATTTTACTTATTACTTATGTACAGTATATCAGCAGCACTAATGCTTTGTATAATTATTTATATGTCTTAGTCTAAATTGTTTTAAAAATTAATTTTTTAAAATTTCTTGATATGCTTGAATCATTTATGTATTTTTTTGTTGCAAGTTTCTTCCTTACGTGTAATAGTATTAGTATTTTAACATTTTCTTGTTAATTTTCAGCCCAATATAATTGTCTAAACGGTTTGACTATACTGTCGACCCAACGTTGCGATGGGCAAGTCGACTGTTCTCATGCGGAAGACGAGCTGGATTGTCGTAAGCATTTGTCTCCATAATGTAATGTAATATAATGTAATGTAATACAGTGTAATGTAGTATTTGCGTAGTATCCTTTCTACTTATACTGGGAGGCGCTCCCGGCTTTGGAGTCACATTATGAAAAAGTAAGACTTCAACATTTGCATTGAATGCAGGAAGTGAAGCCCAAACAGATAGAGTCAACATATTCCAGAGAGAGGGTCCAGTAACACTGAATGCTCTATGCTGAGTGTAAACATAAACATTTTGAAAGGGGTCATATGAAAGGGGTCATTACTTTATTTTGCAAAGTGATGCTTTTTTAAAAAAATAATTGTGATGCAAATTTGGCCATTTCTGTTTTGCCATTAGTAGCACAATATTGGCCCATGTTATTGTATATGTGTGTGGTTTCTGATTCGAAGTAAACATTTGATAAAGTGTCATTAATGCTAACCAACTTTGCTAAATCATCTTGCTATCTTTGAGAAGTGAGAAGTGTATACCTAGTTAGTAGTGTTAGTAGTAGTAGTAGTAGTAGTAGTAGTAGTAGTAGTAGTAGTAGTAGTAGTAGTAGTAGTAGTAGTAGTAGTAGTTTGTAGTGGTGGTAGTAGTAGTGGTGGTAGTAAACTTCTTTAGCGCCATTGTAGTAGTACATCAGCGCCAATCGATGGTCGCTTCATTAAAAAAATCATAGTCGTAATCTTGTCCGTGGTTAGTCATCTGTTTGGTCTTCAATTCCATGTTCAACGAATCAAATATCTGGAGTATATTGTGACAATTATTTTAACCGCATCGTCTCAATTTTGTCAGACTTCAGCTCTTTGCTTTATGGTAAGAAATGAAGTGAGATGTAAGAATTATTTTTGAGGAATTAACGAACTTTCATATGTTTCTTTCTTACGACAGGCTGTGGTGCGACCGATTTCCGTTGTACCTCTGGTCACTGTATCGGTCGTGCAAAAGTCTGCAACGGACTGTTTGACTGCCCCGATTTGAGCGATGAGATGAACTGCAGCTGTGCGCAGAACCAGTTTAGATGTGCGAGCGGTTTGTGCCTGCGAAGTTCCGCACGGTGCAATGCGTACAATGAATGTGGAGACTATTCTGACGAACAGAACTGCAGTATGTCGATTTTCAACAAGATTTTTCAAGTGTCTATTTAGTTATTTAATACACTTAGATTTCATCTAACTATTTTGACCTTTTTCTGTTCAAGAGCCATTCTGTCAAAAATATCTTCAAGCAGTCCAGTTTATAAACAAGTTTTTGATTACTGATAATTTTGTCGGTTGTGAGACAATACAGATTGAAAATAAACCACACACACATGCACACACACACATGTATATGTGTGTGTGTGTATATATATATATTTTATGCATGTATTTATATTTATGTGTGTGCATACAGTATATATTAATCATCTTTCAGATCTGGTCTTAAAACATGCCTGTTTGACTTGGCTTATCCCCCTTCGATTGCTCCCCCACTGTTCCGACTGATCTTCCGGATTGACCTGGCTCTAATTCTATTTGGATTTGGTGCACCATCGGCTGATGCCCTGGGCATTATGATAGTGGCGCCATAGAAGTTTATTGATTGATATATAATATATATATATATATATATACATATATACACATACATACACACAGCATATGGATGCTGTTTATGTTATTGAGGTATGACTTGTTTGTGGTTTGCTCATCCTACAGCATGTAAACAGAACGAAATTCGATGTAACAATGGAATCTGTCTGAGTAGCGGGTTTCGGTGCAACTTTAACGATGACTGCGGCGATGGAAGCGATGAGCTCAACTGTCGTTAGTAAAGTGGTGCAGTTTGGAATTGAGTGACACTGAATAAATTTCATTTAACTTACTTATTTATTTAGTGACTTAAGCACTGGAGACTATAGATGTGGTTCATCAGCAAAGGATGTCGTTCGAAGGTTTTGCTAAAAGCGTTCTACTATTACCTGTTAACGTTGTTTGATAGCTGCCATTGTGGTCTGTTGTTGCAGCTTGTCGGTCAAGTGAAATCCAGTGCAGTGATGGCAGATGTATCCAACCGGAATGGATGTGCGATGGATATCGCGATTGCAAGGACGGAAGCGATGAATTAAATTGCAGTAAGTATGCCATTCCAGCAGAGATTCCTGTTTTTAGATGTACTTACCCTTAGGTCCATTTTTCTATTTCTACACGTCACCTTCTCAGTGGTATTGACTGATCAAGACAATGTACTGATTCACTGCACAACTAGCTATGTGGATACAGTAGAACCTGAGTATATCGATTCAAGGGACCGATTTAAATTTTTAGATATAACCGAGGTTCCAATTTCCGATTTCTCTATCATTAACACTGTTTTGGTGGGACCGACTGATCAAACTTCGACAATAAACAGATTTCATATGCAGTTCGATATAACGAGGTTCTACTGTATAAGCTATGTGCAGATACTACACTGCTAATTTCAGTTTGATGTTCTTTGCAAATTGAGAAATTGCACATCTGTTCATCCTAAGCAAAATTTATTATTGAAAAGATGAGTATTGTGATTGTGTGACAATGAATAGTGTTGTCAAGTGTTACTCCCAAATCGTTTAAACCAGGGTCGGCCAAACAATGTTCCTTCTAAGCTGTGCACATGTGCACACACACAAAGGCCACAAGGCAAGCACACAAAGGAAAAATGGAGCACACAAATGTTTGAAAAATTTTCTGGTTGTGCACAAAAGTTGACTTTCCATATAGTATTTTGAACACAAAAAATTCATGCACACACAAACTAAAAAAACTAGAGGGAACACTGTGACCAAACCCATAGAAGCTGTGAGCTGCAAAATGACAATTTTAAAAAGCTTGGGAGCCGCATTGCTACAATTATACATGAAAACGAGGTGGTGCGATCCAATTCTTTGCAAAATTTCATTAAATCTGTGCTGCTATTTATGGGACCTATGATAAAATTGGCAAACAGGCAAAATTATTATGGTTTTGTGGCATTTCTATGCTTTTGTTGATCTGTTAATCTAATCTACTCCACAAAAATCTGTAAAACTTTCGCGAGCTGCATATTCTGCTACAAGAGCCATGTGAGCTCTAACTGCAGCTCGTGAGCCACAGTTTGGCCACCCCTGGTTGAAATAATTAAATGGATGACTTAAAATGAATAATGTAAAGCAAATTAAATAAATGAACCATCTGTTATTTGATGTAGAAAGAACATTGTTGCTTCCCAATTTATTTTGTCATGCATTTCCTATGAAACTCATATGGAAAGTGTATAAAATAATAGTATAATATTCATTTGTTTCGGTTTTGTGAAATCGATGAAGTTAATTGCTTGCAGGTAGCTGTAGGAATGACACACAGTTCACCTGCCGCCTTGACTACACCTGCATTCCACTGTTTTCAAGGTGTGATGGAAAGGTTGATTGTCACGACGGTTCAGATGAGCATGGATGCGGTATGTGTGGCCGCCATTTTAGCATTAGTTAAATTAAGTAAGTAAGTAAGTAAAATCTCGTTAACTTCTATAGTGCTTTCAAAGGAAGCACCGAAGTAGCTTCCTATTCCTATGCGCTAAATTAGTATAATTGTTACATAATCTAATGATTTCTTATGAATAATTTGAAATGTTATTCTTTATTTAAGTGCTTAGCATGGGGAGTAATCTATTGATTGTAAAATTGTTAGAAGTTGATTATCAAAAGCTTGTTGAGGAACACTTTGACAATGCAATGGATGTCGTACTGTGATTTCAGTCGTTCAACGAACCGTCAACGGACTGAGCAACGTCCTTTACGGCTACCGTAATGGATTATTTTACCCGATTTGCACCGAGAATTGGTCGGAAAACTGGAGTTCCGGAGTTTGTTCGTCGTTCGGAAGCGGCGACACGATTGCCGTGTCCTACGTTGCGCTGGCTTCGAGCGACGCCGTCTTCCTGAAGATCTCGAGCATCTCCCCGTCGGTTTCGTACAACCTGAGTTACCTGGACACCACCTCTAACTGTTCCAAGAAAAATGCCATTCGACTTACCTGTTCGCCTTCAACGTGCGGCCAGCAGAACTATTCTTCCATCGTGCCGTTCATCATACGGGGCGACCTGGCCACGGAGGGCCAGTGGCCGTGGCTGGCTGCGCTCTACTACAACGGCAGGTACCAGTGTTCTGCCACTCTGATCACCAGCGACTGGATTATGACGGCCGCGCACTGCATCAGAAACGCGGAAAACGGTTACCTGCTGACCGGCGTGCCGCAGTACTTCACTGCAGTGCTCGGAACCACCAAGAGGGTCGGATTTTCCGGTCATCTTCGGGTCGCCACTTTCCGGCGCATTTTTGTTCACGAGGATTACAAAGTTGTGAAGGATGTTCACTACAACGACATTGCACTGCTTCAGTTGAACAGCAGCGTGAACACCAACGACTTTGTTAATCCTGTGTGCTTGCCAAAGTCAGCATCTATGGGCACTCTGTGTTATTCAGCTGGATGGGGTGTTACAACAGATGATGGTTTGTATTTATTTATTTATTTATTTATTGACAATTTATGTAGCACAGTAGACAAGGCTAAGGCCTACAACAAGAGCGCTTAACACAGTTTGTATCCAATATTAAATAAATGTCTTCAAATTTCTAATGAATAGTATTGTATGTGATGAATAGTAATGCACTGTCAAGATCATTAGAAATTATTGTGTTGCATTCATTTGACTGCCTAAATCATTTTAAATTGTATTGTGGGTTGGTACTTGAGTTCCTAATGGAAAGGTAATTGCTTGTTAGATAAATGAGGAATTTGCATTGTAACTAAACCATGCAAAGTTTGTTACACTATAAAACAGGGTTAGCTAGATAAACATTTACTGGACCACCACACGAAGTTAGTAATATGTCGTAAATAGAACAAGTATAAGTAAAATGAAGTGAGTGTTCCAAAGGGACGCAGAGGGTTAACTCTGACCGACCCCCAAAGGGTTGTGTGAGTCTGTGCTGGTATTTAATTTCAGTGTTGTTAGATCTACATATCGGTGGTTTCACTTTCATATCAGTTCACATATCCACTATTCATAATTCATTTTCAGGCGTAAGAGTATTATAGGACAATGTATAGCATTCAATAAAGTCTGCGTGAAATACAGCAGACTCAAATTGTTGTGCTGAATTTGGGAAGATTCAAGACAGTTGTCTCTGCTGTCAGTCTCTTCAGTCCTCTAGTCTTCAAGTTCAATCATGTTTTTGGAATTTTATATTTCCACTTTTGTCAGAATCGTATATATCATTTAAATATTTTAGTGCAGCTTCTTTTAATCCCTTAACTGGGTGCCCCGAGTAACGCTCGTCCATTTTGCATTGAGCTACAAATAGTTGCCCAGTTAAGGGGTTAACAAAATATCTGTTGCTCATTTTATGTTAAGTATGTTGGTCATCATTTCTATGTGGACAAAAGCTGTAGGTAGAGTTTTTAGAGATTAAGTTCAAGTGTAGTTCACTTCATCATTTGTAATTTGCTTCAAGGCCTTGGCGAATCACCAGTTGACCTTCGACAGGCAAAGATGGAAGTTTGGACATATCAGACATGCAGTCTTCCAGAATTTTGGGGCAGCTTGGTGAACAGTGAAACTCAACTGTGTGCTGGTTATGCCTCTGGTAACATTGCCTTGTGTCAGGTTAGCATGCCTTTCCCTTCCACTGTTGTCTCTGTTCATGTTTATGAATTGGGGCGGGTGGTTCCACTACATCAGAGGGCTTAGCACTTCTTTTCGTTAGCTACTGCAATCAGTGGCATAGCCATGATTTCCGGAAGGGGGGTTTTGAAAAAAAGGTCGAAAACCGCCAAGGGGGGTTTTAACCTAAAAAATCGCCAAAAACATCTTCAGATCCAGGATTCAATTTTAGATTTAATAATAATTATTATCATGTGCATTTATAGCATCTTTTCTACATTTCTAATACTCAGCCTCATATGTGTATCTTACTTACTTAGCATGGTTTAAAGTGGCTTAGGAGGCATTATTGCCTGTGTGAAAACCACTAGTGGCGCTAACGGGGCTTGAACCTGCTCTGTCAACCTGCCGCTCCAGCGCGTAACCCACTCTGCCAGCTTCCGCCCCGGCCCTTTTGACGTACTGTTAATAGTATTACATATCCTAACGGCAAGCGACCGGGTCAGTTGTAGATATCGTCAGTCAGTGAGAATCGGCAGGGCAGACAGATTTTGTCAACACTGTATACAATGGAGAATATAAGTGTTTTTTTGTTTTAACAAAATTTATCTCTTGCATGCTGTTTTGCTCTTCCTTTCTTTAAGATTTCTTGTTATTCACGTTCACACTAAATCGCTTATACTGTTTCATTTGTGACAGGGTGATAGCGGTGGCCCTCTTATGTGCAGGGATTTGAACAATCGCTGGACGGTGCACGGGATCGTCAGCACCGGAAGAAGTCGGTGTGTCCAGAGTGGATCATCGCCACCAACCATTTTCACCGATGTTCAGCATTTTATGCGATGGATAACAGGAATTATTCGAACAAATCGAAGATAGCAGACCGCAGCAATTTTAGAATGGTGGTGCAATAGTTTAACAATTTGAGTGTCAAGCATTCCTTTTTAAATATTTGCTCTTTATGCTTTTTAAAACTAATATTTGTTTGCTTTTATACTCAGGAGGATTTGTTTTGTCCGATAAACTGTGATACAATGAGAATTAGAATTTTTAGGTACTGTTTATACTGCATTGAGTTATTAAAAAAATGAGAAGGACATCGTGAAATAAAGAATTTGCTCAGACTTATGACTGTAAATGAATGTGTATAGTACATGTATTATTGTATATTGAATTTTTATTTCTGTGAAGCAGTACTAAAAATAAATTATGAGTTAAATCTTATATGATGTCACTTGTTAGTCATAAGGTATCTTTTAGGCCTCATTAGATTTCACTTAGCCTTGTCTATCAGCCATGAAAATATTTACCATTTACATGTAATCGAACTTATGGATCATCATTAGGTAACACCTATGGTAAGGGGTGGTCTCTGATGATGTTACCACTGCACACAAGTGTGCTACTGGTAAAGTACAGTATACGTATTGACATTTGCTTTTGATTGTTATAGTCAATTTATAGAAAAAAACTGTTAATCTTCATGCAGATGTGATTATAAGATGAAGTACAACATGCATTTCTTAATGAGGTTGGTTTACTGGAACACTAACGAGGCATGCTTAGAAACCAAGGAAATCAGGTCTTTGCGAACATGCAATATACACAGAAATAGCTGACAAAAACTTTTAGTATAAATTTAGTTCTGTTAAGTTCACAACAGACAAAAACAAGGCTATCACTACAGATAAAACAACTTCATGGCAATAAGTAAATTTCACAATAATGGTGTGTGTGTGTGCATGCTTATGAATTTTCAATTCTTGACACAACTTTCAGTTGCATTGTAATAATGGAAATTCGTTCTATTCATTAGTGACAGAAAGCTTTTTCTTTGAAATAATCATACTAAATTGGAAAATGTTTGAGAAAACGAGTTTATATACTTTCCAAAACATTCCAAAGGCACTACTCCCCCACCCCAGTGACCCACCCCACCCCCGATACACACATAATGTCTTCAGGATTAATTCAATTCTTTCGGTATGACTGAACAATTTACGTCTCTCTATCAAAGATAATATCAAAATTCGTTCTACTTTCTCCATTCTTGAAGAATTTCTCGAATACAAATATGTCCATTTAGTGACCTTCAATGCCGGAAGTGAGCTCTTTGTTTTAAAACTAGTTGCGGCAACACCATTTGCCGTCGTAAGATTTGGATTTTTTCAGTATCAGTTGACAAAATGGAGAAACGAGAAACTGTCAACGTTCCCTTTTGGAAGTACGTTACACAATCGGATAAGAAAATCACGCTGTAGCTTATTAGACATATTTTCTCCATTTTTAAGGTCTTTGCTTTGCTAAGCGGACTACGATCGACTCCAGTTCAGTTACCCAATTTATATAGCGCAGTGTTATTATCGGTGATCTTTAGTAGCGCCATTTTAGTAATGCACCTGGCATCAGCTACTGCAGCTACTGACGCATATTAAAAGATTTGGATAAATCACTGACAGAGCCTGCCAGTAATGCTGTTATGAGAGTAGCGGTTGGCATTATTAACGACAGTGACTGGATGTAAGAGGATTTATGGCAAATAAGATAAATTGTGTGCTGGCGTCAAATTCAACAGTTCTCCAACCGCAGGTCTTAAAGCTCAGCGTATTTGTGCAATTGAGAATCTGTTTTAGACTTGCTGATTAGCAAGACTATGCTTGTAATTACGTCGAAATGGTTATAGTAAAATTCTGGTTTGATTGTTAGCATTGCATCAAAATATAAAAGCAACTTCATTCAAAAGCAGTTTCCTTTATTTTTCTGTGTATTCTTGCAGTGCTCCAGAGGATCCACTCTATCTGTTCAAGAAGCTTGGCTTTCTCACTCTTCTTATGATTGTGCTGCCGCTGGCGCTCTATTTCTTTAGCAAATTTATACTTTTTGAAGGTAAGATTTGTTTAGCATGTGTAGCTCTACTGATAGGTAATAGTTTTCCTAGCATGGTAAAGTTTTGCTTTGTTTCGGATTTCGATGTTGTGCAGAGTTGTTTATCCATTTCACTAAGAGTTGTGCCGCTTTTTCAGTGGCATATCAAGGGTAGGGCAGATGCCCTGGGCGCCATATGAAGGGGTGCCACAAACTGACCTTTTTCTATCCAGCATAGAAAGAAAAGAAACTGAGAAAACTGACTTTGAGAGCACATCATGGACCTGTTGACATCAGTAAAACCAAGAAAAGTGCATCTGTAGTTTTAATCTTGTGTCGATAAAATGTCATGATTTGTTCAATAAAGATATGTTAACCTGCTATATAAATTTTCTGACCTTTGCCATGGGTGCCAAATATCCTAGGTGTGTACTACCACTTGGAATAATATATTGAGTTCTGTCTCTTTTAGACTTAAGTTTTTTTAAAGGATTTTAAGCATGTTTGTCCATTCTTGAGGGCTGAATCACATCGTATTGTAATCAAGGCATCAGGCTATATATTAACCTCTTAACTGGGCAGGCAACTATTTGTAACTCAATGTAAAATGGACGACTATTTGTAACTCAATGTAAAATGGACGAGCGTTACTCGGGGCACCCAGTTAAGGGGTTAATGTACTCGTGCAATTAAAGTATAGGCTGTTTGTTGGATTTTTAAAAGCATATTTGGTATTTAGTTGATTTTCTTTACTTGATATCAGTTGATATTGTCGTTTTTTTTGGCATTTTGCTTCCAGGCTTACTTTCGATGACGACAAGTAACAGTTACTTCTACGCGGCTATAGTGGCGATTGTGTCTGTGCACGTCTTCTTGATTATTTATGTTTATGTGGCCGTGATGGAAGAGCACAAGCCTTCATTCCAACAAAAGCGAGACTGAGCTGTGCGATTTAAGAGCGTATTTCTGCATAATGAACTTGCTGTAAATGTCTCATCAGAGATCGATCTGTACGTATCCCGTGTGCGAGAAGTACGCTTGCGAATATGCTTTTAATTAGTGTGATGTGATATTTGACAGTAAACCAATTGGTCACTCAGTTGTTGTGGTTTTTTAAGGTTAAATATTGAATTTTGAATAGCATTCGCATTCAAACGAAATGGCTGTACACTTTCATGTGTTAATTAGTTTGTCATGCGCTGCAAACCAATATGATTGTCTGAGACAGCTTAATTCACGAGTGACAATCTAGGCCAGGAGTGGCCAACTTTCGTTACAAGTGGACCATTATAAATTTTGATCAACGTCCAGAAAGCCACCTGTTTTTGTTGCCTTTTCATCATTATTTTCTACTGCAGTGACAATGACTGCAGTCGCGTAACAGTATACCGTAGTAACTGGTAGCTTAAACAGCAGTTTAAAGTAATTTACTGTTTTACTAAATTAAGCACAGGAGCTAAAGGTCTTACTTGGGGTCCATCCATATAGTACAGCTGTATGTACGGATTGTACGCACTGAGGGTGGCCTGGATTTGGGAGATTTTGCGTGTGTCCGGTGTGTGCAATGGGAGGAGGGCAGGGATATTTTACACACCCCAACACCCCTCCAATTTGAGGTCGACACCCCCAAATTTCCTAATCCTGAACACCCTCCCAACTTTGAGAAGTAACATTCCAACTTTATTTTTCTGATGACCTTTTTTTTGCTTGTCAGACTTTTTCAGATTTGATGAGGTGTTTTGGGGTTTTTTCCCTGTCAGACTTTTTTTGTGCAATGACTTATTTCCACACTTATTCGGCAGAGACCCCAAATTTTACCGAGACCCCCCCCAAATTCACAATCCTAGAAATAACCCTGAAGGAGGGGTGCTGAAATTATGTGTTTTTGCATAACCTTATAACAATATAAATACCCAGACCAATAAAATTTGTTTAGAAAGTTGCTCTGGGGGCCGCCAGCCAACTGGCAGCTGTGGGTTGGTGTTGGTCACCCAATCTAAGCATATGACCAACAACAGTTAAAAAAGTTAGTGATGGCTGTTTTAAAAATTAATTAATGTTGAAAACTTGTTGCTTTAGTTTGTGTCCATTTCGATTAGAAAACATGTAGGGCCTACAAATTGTAACTTTGAAAAATTGTAATAATTAATCTCATTGGCACTTTTTCACAATGCCTTTTGATTTCCACCTTCTCAGACTTATGCTTCCTACTTATTGGCCTATCTGCCTACACCATACTATCTCCGGAGATTTTACAGTCAGGGGTTAAATGTTGCTTTCGTGAATCCAGCTTTATTCTGGTCAGTGGCGTAGCCAGGACATTCCGGAATGGAGGAGGGGGCTCATCAACGTTTTCGGGTGAAAAAGTCTTGACAAGAAATGTCGTCGTTGTGAAGTACTTTGAAGTTTGAACTTTCACACTTTCTCCAGTGTTTATTCTAGCCTAGCCACCTTGACATTGGGGGATTTTGAAATGTTTGTGGGGACAAGGTCAGAGTCTCCACACTTTTTTTTGGGGGGGATAATTTTCACCCCCTAGCCAACATATGAAAATGTGGGTAATTTTAAAACTTGGGAGGGGAAATCCCCTCAGAGAAGGCCTAGAATAAACACTGCACTTTCTCTTCAATCATAGGCCCTACTACTGATCCACTCCCAAATTTCCAATGGTTTAGTGCAAATCAAACGACCGATCCAAGCTCGAATCGGGGCCCGGGCCCCGTGGCTACGGCTACAGCAATGTTTCTGGTTCGTGCCTTGGACTCTGGATGGAACCATTTTTGGGGATTTTCTTCTTCTTCTTCGTGAATGTCTTCGTCCCAGATAGCCGTCTTGTTTGATCGGTGGGTAGCGATGATGTGCTGACCGCCGACGTAACTCTGTCCACTCCTTTGATGATGCCGCGCGCTGCTGCCTTTGCAATGATGTCCTTTGCGAGCTCTTGGGGGTCGTCGGCCTTTTTGAAGAACAAGGTAAAAAAGAGAGGCCTAAGTTAAAAAAACATTGGTGGGGGGGGGTAGGCAAAAGAGGGCTGGCGTGTCATATTCCTTTTCCACCTTCCCACCCCTCCATAAATAACTTTCCATAAATTTGCGCGAATCTGGTTGGTCTGGGGCAGGTATTTGCCCGAATCTGGTGACGCTAATGGTGGTCTGGGGATCATTAAGTTGTGTGTTTCTATCAAGTTCAGCCTCTCTTCGTTGCCCTAATGTGGTCAATCCAGTGGCGTATGATTTTGGGGCCCAGGGCATCTTTGCCATCCCTCAATTTCATTGACGAGCAAAAAACGTTATCACCTATCCTGACGAGCAAAAAAAGTCGTCAGCACATCATTTCTAGGGTTAGGTTAGGGTTAAGTTATTAACCCTAACCTAACCCTAATGACCCCTCTTCGGTGCAATCCACAACAACAAAGTGATGTATTACGCCACTGGGTCAATCCACAACATTGATGTATTTTTCAAAGCTTAAATTATGGGTTCCATTGATCATATTTGTTGTAGGCCTATCTCTTTGCACTTTTCCTGGCAGCTCTATATCTTTTTTGCAAAAATGAATTCCACGCCTGAACATAGTTTTCTAGATGAGTCCGTAGGTTATATAGTCATAATCTTCTATTCGGCAGTTAGACCCGAGCGCCCCAACCTTTTGAGACGCTATGCTAGAGAAGGGGAAAGCAGGGGCGTAGCCAAGAATTTGATTGGGGTGGTATAATGTGATTGATGGGTAATAAATCTTTTAAAACATTGAAAATCTTTAAAAAACACATTAGAATTTTTTAGGTAGTCTGATTTTTTTATGGGAGTTATATATACCGATATAACCCCGTCGCTACGCCCCTGAGGAAAGTATAGTGTTTTGGCTCCCCCCCCGCTTTTTCGCCAAGGTTTGCGCCCCGCGTTCCCACCTCCCTCGTGATGACGGCCACGAAACACCCGCTGGAGTCGATCGATCGGCCGTACTTGAGGTACTTTCCGACGACCGGCGGCTCCGCCTCCACGTCCCGTTCGCTGAAGACGAGCCCCGGCGGAGAGAGGCGGAACGGCGGAGGCGGGCGGCGGCGGCGGCGGTCGCCCTCGCTGCTGACACGGTCCAGCGCCGCTCCGACGACCGCCTCGTTCTCGACGTCGAACCGGGACCGAGTGCAGTACACGACGCCCTGGGCACGAGGCACTGCCGACGATCGAAGACAAACGTAACGACATTGGGGGCTGCCAAGCGGATCCGGGGGTTACGGGGGCGGACCCCAGTGCAAGGGCGTAGCGACGGGGGTATATATCGGTGTATATATATATATATATATATACCCCAAAATCAGTATATATATAAAATACAGTAGGCTTATATATGGCATATATATATACATTTATACAACTACAGCATAGGCCTATATAATAGGCCTATATATAATATATGTAATTACAAAATATTATATACATTTATAAAATATATAATATATATAATATATGTATATTATATTCTAATTACAAAATATATAATATATATTATATATGTGTATTATATACTATATATATACATATATATAACAACATATACGACAATTTATACCCCTCATCCATAAATTCCTGGTTACGCCCCTGCCCCAGCGCAGTTTTAAGAAGTTTGGGGGCCGCAGACATTCTTTAAAAAAGCAGCACCAACGGAGATGACCTTTTTTGCTTATCATACTTTTAGAGTACAAAATGAAGGATGAAACACCGAAAAAGCGGCGATGATCGCTTTTTTCAACAACAGACAATTTTTCCACCGCCCGCCGGGGTTTCTCATATATCGCGGGGCCCTATAGGCACGTGCCTCCCATGCCTGCGCTTTAAAGCGGCCCTGGCTGGTCCCCTATTCTGCCTGGGAACGGTCGTGGGAGAAGAGAATACCCTACTGTGCAAAGAACTTCCTCGATCACCTTTTTCTGATCGTCAGAGATTTTTTTACCCGAAAACTGTCGACGTCCCCCCCCCAGCCCGGACCCTTGGCTACGCCACTGTGGAACGGAGATATGCAACAGCGGGTGGCGTAGCCAGGATTTCAGAATGATTGCCCCCGAACAAAATAGTATCTTAGTCTAGAGGGGCGTAGCGACGGGGGGGGGGGTATATCGGTGTATATACCCCCAAAAAAATCAGACTGCCTTAAAAATTTTATGTGTCTGTTAAGATTCTCAAAGTTTTTTTGGATTTATACCCCTCCCCCGATCACATTATACTCCCACAATCGAATTCCTGGCTACGCCCCTGTTAGTCTATCGTCTTAATCAACAGCTCTGCGCCTATAATCTTAATAACGTCTTACTGACGTACGCTGCAAAGCACGGATTAGGTGAGCGATGTGTCGAAGGCCGCTCTTTCGGGCTTTTTCGATGTTTCCGTGGCCAATAGATAACTCTCTCAACATGTACAAATCTATACACCAGAAATTGACGAAATTAAAGGTCAAAATGCAGGTCTAAAGGTAGACTAATATAGCGACACAGTTTCTACACGCAGACGTATTTTTTCTGAAACCACGTATACAGTGGCGGCTCTAGGATTTGGCAAGTTGGGGGCCGTTGGGGTGGCAAACTTCTAATCATGGGGGGGCCAACCATTTGTTGTTTAATGCATGTAGCATTAAGTATAGGGCCCCAACGGGGGGCCACTAGGGGGACAGGCTCTCAATAGGGGGCACGGGCCCCCTGGCCCCCCGGTGGAGCCGCCACTGCACGGATAACTGACCACAACTTAATTACACTGTAGGAACATTAATATGGACTACGGCGGTGGTTATCAGACGGTCAGACCCCTACGACTCACATTTGAAATTCAAAAATTCAAAAAATCGACATGGAACTGAAAATGCCTTAATTAGTTGTGCTTTCCAAACATTTTACAGACATTTTCTCCCAGACGTAATGTTTGTTAAAGCGATCGGCCAAAATAAGCCAAAGATGGTCAATATCTTCGAGATACTCTTTTTTTCTTTTTCTCTGTCTGTCTGTCTGTCTCTGTCTCTGTCTCTCTGTCACACACACACACACACACACACACACACACTAATATCCACATTACCTTTCGAAGATCACATTGGATTTTGGACGCATTCAGGCCGAAAGATACATATGAGTATCAAGATGACACTATATAACTTCTATTAGGCTTCTTGGCTTGAGCCCCCACATTTTAAAAAGCTACCACAGGGAAGGGGAAGGTATAGGCTAGAGGTTGGGCCCCCACTTTTCATCCAAGTTTACATCAATGCTGCCAAAATATAGTCTTTGTTTCTTGTAGGCTATTGTACGTTAGTGCCTCAAATATAAATACATTTTGGCGAATTTTGAAACTCTTGTAAAAATCTGCATTCCGCAGTTCCATGGTATTAAGGTCGCAAAGCCAACGTTTGTCATGTGTCGTTTGAAGCAAGAGATACCAATAAAGCTAAAAGGCGACTAAGCAAATAAGTAAGTAAAATCTCGTTAATTTCTATATCATTATCTCTCTCTCTCTCGGAAGACGAGAAGAATTTTCCAAAAACACGGTTCGTACCATCGTCTTCCTGAATAAGAAAGTTGACCGGATTGACGATCGCCGATTTGGTACAGAGGGCGACAACTAGTACCACCTTGATGTCTCGAAGGGTACGTCGTTCAGGTTGAGATCGAGAAAGTCCGCATCAATTAACTTCACTCGAGCTGTGACAAAGTATTCTATATTATTATTATTATTATTATTATTATTATTATTATTATTATTATTATTATTATTATTATTATTATTATTATTATTATTATTATTATTATTATTATTATTATTATTATTATTATTATTATTATTATATATTATTATTATTATTATTATTATTATTATTATTATTATTATTATTATACAGGTCAATTTATATATTATGGTTTAAAATCAAAAGCGCTTATCGCTGATGTCAATGAAGGTCAGAAGGTGACATTCATCGTCATTCCATGATTCATCACAAGCTCATTCCGATTTTAAAACTATGAGGTTCATTGTCAATAAATAAATAAGAATATATATATTATATCTTGGTTATATATAAATATATATATATATATATATACAAGGCAAGGTACGCCAATACAGTAAGTTCAAAACTGAGTGCAAAGATATCTTAACTAGGTTATTGAATGCGGAGAGTTACTCCAGTGGTTTTCACACAGGCTTAGGCAACTTAGCATCCTAAACCACTTTAAATCACATTATTATTATTATTATTATTATTATTATTATTATTATTATTATTATTATTATTATTTATTATTACTATTATTATTATTATTATTATTATTATTATTATTATTATTATTATTATTATTATTATTATTATTATTATTATTATTATTATTATTATATCTTGGTTTCGAAAATCAAATTCCTGGCTACGCCCCTGAGTTCAAAAACACAAACCGACGAGGGGCCTAGCCTTGGTGTAAATTATTTCCGAAGGAAAGGCTCTTACACGCTGCTCCAAGGCGCTCAAGGTTAGCCTTAATCTGTAGGCGCTGTTTCTCCTTCGGGACGCCGAGACAGAAGATCGTCGTTTCCGAGTTGACCGTCAGGCTCGCCAGATGGCCAGCCCCGATCCCAGATCCAACGTTTACGCAGAGAATGTCATCTCCGAGATTTATCAACGATCGAACGGTGTGTGCGATCACGGAACTCGACTTGTCCTGGAGCAGAGCAGTCACAGTGAACCCTGGTTCGACTCTGGAAGCCAAACTTTTCGAAACGGTAGAGCTCTGAGGCCCGACATTCCCCTCCCCGACCCGAGCGTCTGCAACCAGGGGCGTAGCCAGGAATTTGATTTCGGGGTAAAATGTGATTGGGGCGGTATAAATCTTTAAAAACTTTGAAAATTAAAAAAACATTAAAAATTTTATTGTAGTCTGATTTTGGGAGGGTATATACCAATATACCCCCGTCGCTACGCCCCTGTCTGCTACCCATATTAATATTGGTGTAGCCACGAGGGCGCGGGCGCGGGGCGCGGGGCGCAAAACCGTTTAGAAATCTGGACGGATGGCAGGTTACATGAGAGAATACATGTGTTTTGCTCATCTGAGAACCCCCCCCCAAAAAAAAATGTCGAAGTGCGTCCCCTAATCTGGAACCCTGGCTACGCCAATGCTTTTCGGATCGGATCGGATCGAACGCTGGATATACAAGCCACGATAGCACCTCGATCACCTCCTGTAAGCAGGGATATTTTTACACCTCCTAACACCCCCCCCCCCCCCGCTCCAACACCCCACCAACTTGAGGTCGACACCCCCAAAATTTAGTAATGTGACAATGGTATGCATACAAAATGCATACTAATTAGCTCCGGACACCCCTGCCCCAATTTGAGGTCGACGCCTCCCCCCCCCCCACCCCCAATTCACAGTCCTAGAAATATCCCTGCCTGTAAGATTAGACGGCAGCTGCGAACGAGATACGAGTCTTCGAGATAGGATAGCAGTTCGGTGGGAAAGAAGACGACGTCGTAACATTGAGCGTCCAGCTTGAACGCTCTCCCGCGCAGTCGGGCGAACGACGTGACCCTTCGTAGCCCATCGGCGATTAGATCCTCCACCAGCGA
The DNA here is from genome assembly GCA_018105865.1 of Metaphire vulgaris. Taxonomy (NCBI): domain Eukaryota; kingdom Metazoa; phylum Annelida; class Clitellata; order Crassiclitellata; family Megascolecidae; genus Metaphire; species Metaphire vulgaris. The sequence goes on from CM030855.1 coordinate 3,984,918, forward strand.
CTTCTTGCTAACAGAAATGTTTCGATCTGACAAAAATGCAATCGCTGGTTTTCTCTCGGATTCTATAGGCTGCAGGGTCTTTCAGAGGTCAGAGGTTAGAGGTCAGAGAATGCACGGGTCATTTAGGCGCTACAAATTTTAGGTCCCTCAGCATCCGAGACTCTTATTATGAGACTAAAACTTTATGAGAATCGTAATAATAATAATAATAATAATAATAATAATAATAATAATAATAATAATAATAATAATAATAATAATGTAGCCTATCAGGCATGTATCAGAGAGTAACTATAATTTATATATCAATTAGGCATGTTATTACTATCAAGAATTAGAGAAATTGATTGCAATTTATATAGACCCATAGACGCATAGATGTAATAAAAGATTTTTACGTTTTTTGTATTTCCCACGTTTTCTTTTTAAAAATTCGTTTTTTTTTTACATCTATTAAAGTGTTTTTAAAATTCCCACTTTTTAAAAAACGTTTTTTTTTTTGACAATGGTGACGCGTTGGCCTAACTTCTATTAGGGTCCAGTCTTTGCTTTGGCGATCCCCACTTTTTAAAAATCATGGGGGCCAACCATTTGAAGAGAACAGTGGCAGTTCCAGGATTTGACAAGTGGTGGGGGGCGTTGGGGTGGCAACTTCTAATCATGGGGCCCAACCATTTGTTGTTAGGTATGTAGTATTAAGTATAGGATCCCAACAGGGGGCCACTGGGGGGCCAGGCAATCAATAGGAGGGGCACGGGGCCCCCGGACGCCCCCTGTGGAGCCGCCGCTGCTGATTAGGCCTAGGCCTAGTTATTTGCCTGGTTCGGTTGAAGTTGATCCATGCGCAGACTCTCATCCGCCTCCCCAGGTCGTCCGACAGACGCATCTCCGGAGACAGAAGGTGGTCGACGGTGGGCGCCCTGGCGTCGATCCGACAGCGTGCCAGGGCGGCGCCCAGTCGCGTCTTCGACCGGCGCAGGGACGCTTCGATCGACCGTAGACGAGGGTCGGAGGCGGCGTCGTCGACGCTAAAGCTTTGTCGGAACTTTCTGTCCTGGTAGTCGTAGAGGATCGTCATCACCAGAGACGAATCCACTCGATGCTGCAAAACAGATTTTGTTTTACGGCACGATTAATTAATACCTAAACAGTTTATTATTATTATTATTATTATTATTATTATTATTATTATTATTATTATTATTATTATTATTATTATTATTATTATTATTATTATTATTATTATTATACCTAAACGTTATAACAGTATTTAATGAGGTTTGGGTTGACGTCGTCTGGGCAAGGCAGGTGCCTCTTCGGCATTAATTAATTATTCCGTTTTCAGCTTTTACTCTTTTTTGAATTCTTGCTTTAGTCTATTCAAATGTTTTCAATTTCTAAATGTTGAGGGTAGGCGCCTAATTATGATGGTTTTCACATAGGTTAATGCCTCTGTAGTCTATAGCTTAGAACACTAAAGTTACGACCAGGAAAAAGGAACACAGCTCAATACACTAGTACACTAATACACTACCCTCTTTCCCAATGATTAATGGTAATATAGACATATTAAAAATTTTCAAAATACATGCTCATGAAATAACGTGGTTCATGCCTAACGGAATTTGACTAACGGAGGAAATCGTTGATATACAAATAATTTGAAAATAAGAAATAAGGCAGTTCAAGAGTTGCAAGAAAATCATCCGCGGACAACTTTCACGTATAGAGTCGAATTTTAATGTTTCCGAATTTCAAAGTACAATCAATTTCATGTTTATAACAAATAATAGGCCGCCCACTGGTGGCGGTTTAGGCCTACAATAGGCCTACACTAGTTTACAATGTACATGCAGGTAGCCTATAGGCTACATTACGCGGCTTGATGTGTTTAGAGTTTAGACGCACCAGTGAAAATACAGTAAGCATAATAACTGATCGTGAAATCTTACTTCAGGAAATTTTTCGAAGAACTGCGCTTTTTCGAGTATCGTTTGAAGGTACTTTTGATCTGAAGAACAGCAAAATGCCAAAATGCGACGCCAAAAAGTCCTCAAGTCGTTTATTAACGGCTATAGGGAGTATAGGTCCAGGTGTGTATTTCTGCCATCAGCATTGGGGGGGGGGAGGCGTAGAATAATTTTTTGAAAGTATATCCACCCATAGATACTGTATGTTTAAACTCTAGGTAGTGATGACCATTTTTTGCTTGTCAGACTTTGAAGGCGCTAAAGAAGCAAAGAATCGCAAAACATGGGGGGGAGATAAATGATAGGCCTATTACATACCCCTTCACTAATTATTGGGTGGTGGGGTGGCCAGCGGCTTCTATCCCCCCTTGAAGCCGGGCTCAATTCCCCCCTCCCCAAAAAGTACAAATTCCCCCAATTACAAATTCCCCCTGCTAATTTGATCCCTTGTAGACTTTTGTATTATTTTCAGCTTTTTATCCTTTGTATTAGGCATAGCTATCATGTACCATTGATTAGGACCAGTAGCGTCAGTTCACACTTTTCTTGGGGGCAAGATAATTTTTTGGCTAATTTTTTGTAAATTTTGGCAAATCTTAGGCATTTTTTGCACATTTTTTGCATAATTTTGGGAAATGTTGGGCAATTTTGGCAAATTTTGGCAAATTTTAGGGCCAATATTGGCAAATTAGCAATTTTTTGATATTTTTTTGCAATTTTTTGGCAATTTTTTTGCACATTAATACATTATAAATTAGTTTGTTCATTTCCTTTGGGGGCCACGGCCCTCTCCCCCTCAAAATGACGCCACTGATTACGTCACGATCAGTGTTATTTTGATTCAATATCAGTGTCAGTTCAGTTAAGATTAGTAGCATCGTTTAGCTTATTAATAGTTTATATAACGGTGTTGAAAGCAAAATATTTCCCCCCCATTTTTTTTCCGGGCGCACACTGAGCCCGCCTTAAATAGGGATAGAAGCCCCTGGGGGTGGCCTTCCGCCGTCCCCTGGTGATCTACGCCAGGGTTTCCCAAACATTTTGGAACCGCGGCCCTCTTCTGCGGTTTGGTAACGTGCCGCGACCCTAATCATAGCATGTAATATAAACAAATGCATTAGGCCATCTGGCTAATGTTAGTTGAAACGAATCTTATGAGTTTTGAATAAAAGCAAAACAAAAGCTCTGATTCAATTCAAGTAAAAATATGGCAAATATATTAGACATAATTATTTATATGTTTGCAAAATAAGACAAAATGAGAAATATTATCGCAAATTTTTTATATTTAACTTTTTCAAAAATTTGCCAGAAACATATCTTTTTACGTGTCTCAAAAATCCTATGAGTATGACAAAATCTCAACCTCCAGTAACAACTTTTCTAGGTCACTATTGTTAGTGGAGTTTCAGGGCAAAATGGCTGGAATACGCTTACCTAGCGTTATTACAAAATAAGATTAATTTGTAATTTGTAATAGGCCAGGGTTTCGCAAATTTGTTGGAACTGTGTGACTCACTTTAGCCGCTTCTGTAGCATGCCGCGACCCTGCAAGCTTAACATTGTCAACTAAAATTGAATACAACACTAATCATTTTAATATACGCCGCGTGTGGAAGATTACAGGCATATAAATGTCTTAAAACCTAAGCCTACTTTCAAGGCTTGTGACATTAGACAATGACACTTTTGAATCTAATTTCGCGCTACCCCCCGACCCACTAGACTGATGAGCCCTGAGACCCACTTTTGGGTCGCGACCCACAGTTTGGGAAACACTGATCTGCGCCCTGTATACAGTAGGTCTATAGGTTTGCAGTAGCTGAGCAATATCTTGGTTAGGTGAACAAAATAATATATAAGAATTGTAAAGTAGCCTACATGCAACGTCAAAGAAAATAATGATGATAATATCTTTATTAATTAACACGTTATGTCTTGGTCTTACCCAAAAACATCCCACTGTTTTTGCTGATCGATGGCGTTGAAAGTAATTTGTAAGAACACTTACTTCTGCAAGTCGTTCTTGCCTATTTATTACTGTCATTGAACGCTGCTGTTAAAGATGACATAATTTAAGAGATACTTTGAAAATGGATTGTGCTTTTGAATGACCGTTTGCCTGAAAACCAAAATAGACTGTTGTAAATTCTTCTTGCTTATCTGGGTTGACATCGAATACGACCTACATTTTTACTTGGTCTATACAGTAGTTACTGCTGCGTCAAAGTGTCACCTGCACGTGACACCTTTCGATCTACCTACCAGAAGGCCCTACCAGACCCTATTTCACCTATTTACTCACATTTTAGAGTCTGAAAAGCGAGGTGATAGACGATTCTTTTCTCTGTCTTCGAATCGAACCGAATTTCCGACAACTCTTCCGACTTGGACCGAAGTCGGCCGTCGTCGTCATCATCGTCATCATCGTCGTCGTCGTCATTTTCGGTTGTAGGAGACGAAGGCGTTGTGAGATCCGGGCCGATTTCCGTTTCTGACGAGGGGTGAAACTTAGGGCAGTCGTTCCGTTCGGTGTTGTGTTTCATAACGTCAAAGATGGAAGCGGCCAATTTGAAATGACGATGTCTGTACGGACAAGGCTCGACTACGAACAGTCCCCGGACGGTACGCCGGTACTCTTCGGTTAGCGGCGCTTCCGGCTTAGAGTACTTGAACGACGAAGTACTCGAACTCGCCGAAGTCGGCCTGCTTTCGAACGGCGAGTACCTACTGCACCAGCTGGCGAGCGAATCTTCTCTGCATCCTGCTAAATGAAAACTGACCACAATAAATGCGTCAAATCTAAATGGTATAATTGATTTAGTTAGCGTCGTCACAGGGGTAAATTTGCGGACCGATCCGTTTCGAAGGGGAACCCAATACAGTGGATCCCACTTAATCGCATACCGCTTAATTGCATAACCCGCATAATCGCATAGGCCCTAATAACATAAAACCCGAACCAGTGTTTTGTGTATCAGACGTCCCGGCTATTTGCATAGCCCAGTTAATCGCATAAGCAAGGCTTGCACGGCACCTATGCAATTAAGCGGGTTTCACTGTATTGTGGAACGCCCTCCCTGAGGAAATAACGAGGGAGACCACCCCGACCGATTCTTAGCGAAACTTAATACGCATCTTTTCAACATTTCCTACTAAAGACTATTGTAGTGTTCTTGACTATATGGCCTTCGTTACGCATATAGCGCTATATAAATTATCGTTTATAATAATATTAATAATATAATGATAAGGATACATGGGGCCCTATAAAGGCTAGAGCCTAGAACAACCAGCCGTGGGATCTGTGCAAAACCAATGAACAGTGGCGGTTTCACGTGAGGAATGAGTGGGGATGTATCCCCCACCGGACTTCCGGAGTTTTTGTTCGCTTGTGAAACCTATTTTTGGGGAAACGTCTGGTAAAACTACGGGAAAAACTGCGGAATTTTTCGGTTGAAGTGTAGTAACATTCGGGGGTGAAATTCCCTATTGTCAGCCTTTTTCGGCAAATTTTATTGATTTTTTCTTCTCTTTTCATCCCCCCACCAAATTCCTATGAATTCATTTCTCCCCCACCAAGAATTCCTGGAACCGCCACTGCCAATGAGAATCTTTTGGTGTGAATGGTAGGAATGATTAGCGACGGGATCGAAAACTTAAATCACGTTATTATAATGTCATCATGCTATTTTTACACAGCAAATGATCAAACGATTAAAAAGGAGTTCACATTTAACGCTCTGTCTTGTAAAAAAAACATTACATTTTGCACCAGCTACAAATGAGTTTTAAAAAGACAACGACTGTTTGCTATTTAGGCCTATGAGTATGAATAACATGATAACCCGAGCACTGACCTGTAAATTTGGACATCGACTATAGGCCTAAGAACAGTTGCGACATGGGTCCTATTATTCCTATGTCATCATCGTTTTCATAGTTTACTTGCTATATGCACACATCTGAGCCACTAACTTCGTGTCTCCAGTTTGCAGCTTACGATTCCAATTCCATAGCAGAAATGTAGGTACAACTTAAACTCGCCGTGTAAAAATATTTTTTAGAACGTATATTCTATTCTTTCCTTGAAGAAACAAAATTCACTACGATCAGAAAGTAGGCCTACCAACAGACCAGTTTCTTATATAGCGCATAGGCCTAATTCCAGCCAGCTTCGTTTGCTATAAGCCTATATTAGGCCTATAGTCCAGAAAAATATTGGCTTGGCTCACTCAACGTTCGACGTATATTGATTACAATATTGTCACGCAAGACCATATTTGGCTTAAACATAACTGCAGGTTAATTTTTAATCACACATATGGTCAGTAACAGTTTCCCAACGCTATGCCATGCGTATCTATAGCTCTGCGCTGTCCTGAACAGTCTAATTTACCATTCTCGAAAAGTCCTGCCAAGAATTTCTAAAAACACGAAACCGCTTGTATAAGGTTACTGCAGTGGCGGTTCCAGGATTTCTTGATGGGGGGAGATGAAATGACTTCGTAGGAAGTTGGTGAGGGATGAAAATAGAAGAGGAAAATCAATAAAATTTGCCGACAACAGGCAATTTTCCCCTAATTTTACAAAAGTTCCCCTAATTTTACTATACTTTCAAGAAAAATAGGCTGAGAAGCAAAAAATGTCATCGGCAGTTTCCCCCCGTAATTTTACTAGGCTTAAAAGTCCGGTGGGGGATGCATCCCCACGCATCCCCACGTAGAACCGCCCCTGGGCTACTGTATGTGCATGTATATTGCAATACGAGTCAACGAGAATGCAACTGGAGAAGCTAGGAAGAAACTCAATAGGGTCATCTAATGGGATTGACTAATCTAATCTTAGACTTCTATAGCGCCACTTCAAAATGCATAGAAGCATCAGCCGATGGCGTACCAGCTCACAACCACACAAGAGATCCAGGTCAGAACCGTCAGATCCAAGATGTCAGGCCAGACATAACAACTGTCTATATGTTGGATAAGCCTGGTGGAGGATATGGATGCAAAACCTTGTTCTAAACTTTAGAAGTGAACTTGTTATGTGTACCATGAGGGTTGGAACAACGAGCTTTCAGAAATTAAATCATGCATTGATTCGTATTCAAGCAGCGCTTAAATAAGTAAGACAAAATCTCGTTAATTTCTATAGCGCTTTCAGAAGCAGCACCGCATTAGCTCCTTATTCATAGGCTTTTTAATAAGTCAAAGCGTCAAAATTTTGCCCAAAGAAGTTAAACTGCGGAGTGGACACAACTAGAATAAGATTTGATTTACGTCGCCCCCTCGTGAAATTCAATATTTTCCCCCAGGGTCTTGGTCAGACGAAAAGCTGCGCTTTGGCACTTTTAACCCTGTATTTATAACCGTACAGTGTAAACTATTTGAATTCGTATAGGACAAAATACAACTCTCCAATTGGCCAGATAAAATTCCCATTCAACATCGTATAATTATAACAAGCCACTTCTTCGCATGCAGAGAATGTATAGTGCTTCAGATAACAGCAACAACATTATCAACATAACTGCGTGTTTTCTAACCGAGGAGGGGATCACGAGGGAGGAGGAGGAGGAGGAGGAGGAGGAGGAGGAGGAGGAGGAAGGAAGAAACTGACATGTCGTGTACATTCATATCAGTTGGGTGATAAGTTTCTTCAGTAAAAAAAACAGCGCTGTCATATCAGTTTGTGCTACGCGATGAGTTTCAAGACGAACAAGAGACGAACAAGCTATTATTGGACATCTGAACAGCATGCGGCTAAACAAGAAATCGGCCGTACAACATGCGTCCCGACGCGCGCCATCGTCGATCCGTTAATAATT
>CM030855.1:3997714-4090214 GCA_018105865.1 Metaphire vulgaris
CAGTAGTAGTAGTAGTAGTAGTAGTAGTAGTAGTAGTAGTAGTAGTAGTAGTAGTAGTTGTTGTATAGTAGTAGTAGAATAGGTCTATTAGTAGTATAGTTGTTTTTATAGGCCTAGGCCTATTTTATATTTATAGGCAAAAGACAATTATATATATATATATATATATATATATATATATATATATATATATATATATATATATATATGTATGTAAGATATCCGAGCGAACGCAATTAGCATAGTGTATAGTGTCGTAGTACAGTAGAACTTTGCTATAACTTAACGAGTCGGCAAAATTTATATGCGTTATATCCGAGGTAGGCTATACGCTATATCTAATGCCATTCAGTGCGGTAGAATTTATGTCCTCTATATAAGTCCCTATACAGAATAATTCTACTGATTGGAGAATAGATAATTACTGTAGTTATAAAGAACAGAAAAATGCAGCCTAGGTCTATATACGCTGACTTAACAATTCATTATTACTAATAACCATGTGCCAAATGGAATATTTCATCAAATAATGATGCTTTGCACAGTAATTTACAAATTAATCAAATTTATTTGAAAGTCAAATAAAGATACGGAGAATAGATTAGGTATTACGAGAAGGGAAGTATAATTCCCTTTAAGTTGTTAACCTTGATTAGGTTATATGCACATTCATTTTTATTTTTTATATATGACAGAATAATTTAATAGCTTATATTTAATAACAAACAAAATTTTATATATAGGACTATATATATTTATATTTATATATTTATATAATATCAAGCAAATAGTGCGTTTACGCGTTTAAAGGAAAACGAGAAAATCGGTGAAATCCAGGGCCGTCGGAACGAATTTTAGTTAGGGGGTGCAGATTTTTCCGAAGTTAAATTTTTCTCTTTCAAATTCTTGACAAGCAAAAAAAAGGTCATCAACGCTCGATTTTACCTTAAAAATAGCCTGACAAGCAAAAAAGTCCCTTCACACTCTGCACCCCCTGTATTTCAAGATACAGGGGGTGCAGATGGAGTGCAGATGCACCCTCTGCACCCCCACTTCGGTCGGGCCTGATGAAATCTAAAAGTTCTTTAAAATAGATCTATCTAAAAGAAAGCCTGCATCAGTGGAAGGGAAATAACGTATGAAGATCGATTACGTTAACCCCTTAACTGGATGCCCCGAGTAACACTCGTCCATTTTACATTGAGTTACAAATAGTTGCCCAGTTAAGGGGTTAAAGTAGAATGAGTCTACGTATTGCATGATTGACAAGCGGTGCATTGATGCGATTAATATCTAAGAGCTTGAGACAGACAGGTAAATTGAAAACCCTACTTGACGACGTGTCGACTTACTGTAAGAGGCGATCGAAAACTCATTAGATTTTAAGTTTTGGGGCGAAAAGAACTCGGTTTACTTAGCCGACCAAATACATGCACAGCCCCAAAATTGATGCGAGGAACTGTTTGTCTTTCTGCGCCATACTAATTAGATACTACAGTAGAACTTCGTTATAACGCACTTAATTATCAGATCTGTAAAGTTTAGTACGATATAAGCTTATCCGAGGTATAGTTATATCCAATACCATCCAATACAGTAGATCATCACATGGGACCGATCGTTATTATAACCAAGTGGGCGTTATATTCGAATCCGTTCTGGCAGTTGGGAGAAGATGCGAAGTTTCTTGCATCATATAGGAAGAGAAAGACCCCAATTGTGTGCAGATGCAGATTATTAAACGTTCAAGACAGGATCTGAAAGCATGTATGTCCAAGAACCGTGTCGCGGGTTACACGGCGATGATGATGATGATGATGATGACGACGATGATGACGATGATGACACTACTGCTGCCACTACAACCACTACTACTACTACTGCTGGACTACCCGACCACTGCTGCAACCGATTGCTGCTTGCTACTGCTGCCACTGCTACTACTACTACTACTACTACTACTACTACTGTCGGCTACCTACTACCAGCACTACTACTGCTACTACTCCTACTACCAAGGCCAAGGCCAGCAGGTACAGCGTCACTACTACTACTACTACCACTACTACTACTACTACTACTACTACTACTACTATACCACTACTACTACTACTACTACTACTACTACTAGTACCTACTAAAACTGTTACTTTTACTGCTACTCTGTAATTTTTTATTTTTTTAGTTTTACGCTCAGGCACTCATGTACTGTAACACAGTCTAAAAAGTTGGACGAAAAGTGCAGATCTCTCATGTTAAAAATAGTTTTGCCCGGCAGTATGCATTTGCGACGCATTAATTAATCAGTTCTGAGTCTAGAGTGGCGATTTCGAGAACGAAAGAGATTTACGACTGTTTCACCAACGTCAAACGGTCTGAACTGTTATCAGTCTGCTTGGTCTTTTCATATCTAGCGATATCTCCCTAGCATGGCCTACGACAAGCGTTATTAAGTTGTTGTAACCTTTGGCGGATTATCTGAACACGGAGAAAGAGATAAGATACTGTGAGCTGTCTTCGCTGTTGGACCCTGAAGGTTTCGTGTCTTTGGTATCTAGCGCTTTACGTAATGAAGTGGCGCTATAGAAGTTAACGGAATTGGATGTTGCGTCAGATAAAATGTTTATTATCACTTACTTGCCTTTAGTGTCGACGGTTCTTATAAATGAATTTAATAATAATAATAATAATAATAATAATAATAATAATACTAATAATAATACTGTCGTTCTTATTATAGGTTGCATAATAATAATAATAATAATAATAATAATAATAAATTATTATTATTATTATTATTATTATTATTATTAGTAGTAGTAGTAGTAGTAGTAGTAGTAGTAGTAGTAGTAGTAGTAGTAGTAGTAGTAGTAGTAGTAGTATTAGTATTAGTATTAGTATTAGTATTAGTATTAGTATTATTATGCTTTAAAGTGGTTCAGTAGGATCTGCCATGTGTGTGAGAACCACTATGTTACACCCGGACATTCAGTCTCATTATGGTCTTGCTGTATAATCTCAATGTTTGCCCTCTTATCCTCTAGTAGGGCTTGTTCCTGTATTCTTCTTCTCCTAAGTAGATTCTTGTTCTTGTTCTTCTCCTAAATAAGAATCCTTGTTCCTGATCTTCTCCCAACTAGATTCGTGTTCTGTTCAGGCGCCGACGTCAGCAGTTTCGACGAAAACAAACGGACGCGAACGGCCTACACTCGGTTCCAGTTGCTGGAACTGGAAAAGGAGTTCCACTTCGACAAGTACATATCGAGGTCGCGGCGCATCGAACTGGCTCGACTGTTGAACCTGACCGATCGACACATCAAGATCTGGTTCCAGAATCGACGCATGAAGCACAAGAAATCGGAAACGATGAACGGTAACATCATCACCACCACCAGCAGCAGCAGCAGCAGCAGCTCGGCGCTTTCCTCCGCAATCACATCAACCGCCCAAGAAGACGGAGAAGAAGGAGGAGGTGGAGGAGGAGGCGGAGAAGATGGAAACGAGTCGGGGTTCGAAGCGTCGTCTTCGGTTTCGGCGACCTCGAGTCCGAAAGATGTTAGAAATTCGTCGACAACAAGCCCAGCCTGAACATGGTCACCGCGTGAGCAGCCTGTAGGCCTACTGCTGCAGCTATACGATGTAAGACAACGGAGATGGCAACGGGTCACGGGTCGTGGGTCAAACGGGTCAGAGGTCATCGATAGGTCACAGGGGTCGTAGCAGTGTTTAATCTAGGCCGTTTCCAGGGGGGAAATTGCTCTTCCCCCCGGAAATTTCAAATCCCCCCCGGAAATTTTGGAATACTACATGGACTAACAGCGGCCCCTAGCAGAATTCCCCCCGGCTTTGTCAGTTTCCCCCCCGGCTTTTTCAGTTTTTCTCCCGGAGTCCAGGAGTCTAGATTAAACACTGGGTCGTAGGTCAGTGATCCGTCAAAATTCTAAGCCTGCGTGTGTAATCAAGCTGTGCGTGAAATTTTAAGTACGTGCCCATCGAGAAAAAAATATTCGCAATGTAATCTAGGTATCTATCCCACAACAATGACGTTACTCTTGGTTAATTATATTATTTGTCGTGTTGGTCAAATCTTATATTGGTTCGTTCAGTAGCATTCTATTGCAGGTTAGCCATGGGCGCCCGCACATTAGGGCAAAAGGGCACTTGCCCTCCTTCCCCCACCACTGGAAAATGCAAATACCAATATTTCACAATAAAATGTGAAAACCCTGCTAAATATTACCATTGTGCTAAAATGTGTTTTGCCCACTCCTGGAAAATGTCTGTGGGTGCCCATGAGGGCAGTTACGGCCTTTTATGTTCAATCGACACTCGACATTAGTTTTGACGTGATCTAACTGACTTGAAAAGGTATTATGCGTGTAATTTTGGCCTTATTACCGATGTAACTACAGAATTCAACTTAGTGAGACCAAACCCGTAATAAATTGGTCAACACTTTAGATATTTAATTGCCACATGACCCAGGTCAAGGGTCAAAGATTCGATAGGATATCATTTTGAGTGACCCATTGCCACCTCTGTAAGACACAATGCAAAACATCTGTCTGTCTGTCTGTCTCTCTCTCTCTCTCTCTGTCTCTGTCTGTCTGTCTCTGTTTTGTCTGACTCTGTCTTTGTCTGTCTGTGTGTTTGTCTGGATCTCTCTCTCTCTCTCTCTCTCTCTCTCTCTCTCTCTCTCTCTCTCTCTCTCTCTCTCTCTCTCTCTCTCTCTCTCTCTCTCTCTTCTTTTCTATTGTATGTTATTCACGATTACGATGAGACGATGTAATTTTCGTTTACGACGACATCTGTCTAAACATGTAAATTCTGTGTAACATGTAAATGCTGTGTAACGTGTAAATGCTGTGTAACGTGTAAATGCCAGTCCTTTCTACAACGATTGCTGTAATGGGAACATTGCATTTACAAATTACAATCAAACGACGGCCTATAATTATAACTAATTATTCATTCTACTTAATTAATTAATTAATTAATTAATTGTTGATGACGACGACGGTTACAACGATGGCATTTTAAATTTTATCTTGATTTTGTTTTAAATGAACTGTAAGTAATTAATCAAATAGGCCTACGAATATTTAAATGGACCTGGGATTTGACATAATATATTTGTCAGCTTTCTGTGACTGGCCAGTCTGGCCTTATTAAATGACTCTTCTGCTTTTAAGGTATATTATATGCAGCAATGTAGATGTAAATGTTCAAATTGTATAGCGCCTTAATAATAACAATGATAATAAACACACTAGTCAATAGTCATCAGCCTAAAACAACATAAGCAGACTACATAATTTTTTGTTTCCTGGGATAGGACCAAAGTTTCTGGCTCATCTGCGTCCATTGGCCTAGCCACAGGGGGGAGGGCTCGAGGGGTCGGGCCCCTATTCTGGTTGACACCGGTTGTGGAATTTGGGCAAACAGTCGAGAAATTTGGGGGAGGGGTGGTAGGTAGCATGATCGAAGAGAATACGCAAAACAGCCGCTCTTTTGCTAGTCGGAGACTTTTTTTACCCCGAAATTGTCGATGTGACCCTCTTTTCCGAAACCCTGGCTACGCCATCGTTTGAAGCTTACCTGTCGCTCAATCGAATGAACTTGATAGACCCAGCAACCAATTTCAATCAACTATGTTTCCAAATTGAATTTGGAATTAGAAGTAAACTTTGCACATGATCCATCGGTTGGTTACGCGAAATGTTATAATTTTGCAATCAAAGAATTACTCTAAATGGTTAATTATTAGTGTTTAGCTTCAACATTCCGCTATATATAATATTATATAATTATATTATATATATATATATATATTATATATATATATATATATATATATATATATATATCGTAGTGTCCGAGTCTTTAAGGACATCGACTCTTCGTCTAATTGAAGTGATTGCATACTCTTGATATGTCAATTTATTATCCGCAATTGTATAGGGCTAATGGGCTATACACTGTATCCGAGAACGATGAATAGGTAACTGTAAGCTTCAGAAAAAGAATTGTTACTTTACATTGTTTTTATCAGGAATATTATTATACAGTCAGAGCCGGCGCGTGACTTTCGGGGCCCCCCTGCAATTTTGACGAGCGCAACGTTTTTCATTTTTGAAATGTCTTGACGAGCTAAAAAAAGGTCATATGTATATATTTTAGCCTCTTAAAATGGCCTGACGAGCAAAAAAACAAAAAAATACTTCTTAAGAATAAAAAAATTGAAAACTCTTAAATATCCGAGGCCGGCGGGGCCCCTGCGGCCGCAGGATTTGCAGGCCCCACGCGCCGGCTCTGATTACAGTTGACCAGACTGCTCGTTATAACAACGAATTAATTATTTAATAAAGAGAAAAACATCTTCAAGTTAAAACGATCGCTGCATGGCGCTGTGCAATTTCTTCCATTTATTCCTTGATTCTGAGCTAAAATTGTTTGAAAAACCTAACAGTAAAGACAAATTCAGCTGCAGAAACCTTGCGTTGGTGTTTCAGAGGTGGTTTCGTGACAAAGTTAATAAAGAAAACACCCATAATAACTAAGTCACTGAATGTCAAAGGCAGAGCTCTTGAGGGACGACCAAAGGCGGATTGAAGTTTTACACTATATACATGACAACTGAAGAATTGTGATTCTCACACAGGGCAGACCCTACTGAGCCACTTTAAACTTTCATTATTATTATTATTATTATTATTATTATTATTATTATTATTATTATTATTATTATTATTATTATTATTATTATTATTATTATTATTATTATTATTATTATTATTATTTTAAGAAAGAAAGACAATTTATGTAGCGCCTATTTGCGCGGAAGTTGAGATGTTTTTCGGCAAAGGAGTTTCTCCTCGGTAAATCTATAATTAAATCTATGCCTAGGCCTACATTAGGAAATAGCAAAACCTGCTCTCTTTCTCTCTCTCTCTCTCTCTCTCTCTCTCTCTCTCTCTCTATATATATATATATATATATATATATATATATATATATATATATATATATATACATGTACATATGTACTTCGTTCCAGAGGGGACTCATTATATATATATATATATATATATATATATATATATATATTATGTGTGCGTGTGTGACGAAGATAGCGAAAATGCGGATAACATTTACGCATATTTATGCATGCAGAAATCGCACATGCGACAAAAAACGTAAGAATATGCATTAAACCGGCAGCCTTATATAGTTCTACTACAGCATGATTTATTTTCCACCCCCCCCTGCCAATGGCGCAGGCATACCATAGGTACGCCCCCTGGCGGTCGGCATTGCCAACCGTCTCTTCACGCGTACTGGATCTGAACGTCGCACACCGACAGTCTGCGGACGGAGACGGGGTCGACGACCTCGACGCTGAAGTAGCGCCCGGTGACGGCGTGGCGACAGGGCAGATAGCGCGGCGCCGGGCCGTCGATGCCGAGGGAGAGATGGCACAGGGCGTTACCGGCGAATCCGCCTCTCAGCCCCAGCGCGTCGCTGAAGTTTCCCACTCGGATCTGGAAGGCGTCGCTCGAGGCTACAACGACCATCGAAGTGCATGGATCATTCCGAATATATATATTCATACAGCCAGTGGCGGCTCCACCGGGAGGGGGCAGGGGACCCGTGCCCCCTATTGAGTGCCTGGCTTCCCCAGTGACCCCCTCCCAGTTGGGACCCTATACTTAATGCTACATACATTAAACAACAAATGGTTGCCCCCCATGATTAGAAGCTGCCACGGTGCCACCCCAACGCCCTCCCCCATTTGCCAAATCCTAGAGCCGCCACTGCTTACAGCAAGCTAGGCATCTGATCTAATCTCGAACTTCTATGGCGCCACTTCAAAATCCATGGAAGCATCGCATTTGTTGTTTAATGTATGTAGCATTAAGTATAGGGTCCCAACTGGGGGGCCACTGGGAGGATCACTCAAAATTTACATTGAAAACTAAGGCCCCGGTGGAGCCGCCACTGGGAATACAGGGATAATCCTACTAAAGAACAAGAGTGCAAAGAATGAGATTACACAGCAAGACCATAATCATGTGAATGAATGGATGGGTGAACATAGTGGTTCTCATACAGGGCAGATCCTACTGGACCACTCTAAAACCTGTTGTTAGTTTTCTCGTAAAATCTAATTCATTTTTCTCTACGCATAGAAAAAGCGCTATACAAATATTCCACTCCACAACCAAGTAATATGCAAAGATTTCGTCATTTTTTTCTCCCCGAAAATTATTCTCAACGTCTATAGTGATTCGAATCTTAATTTTCAAAAGCCCTTCTGGGCATTTAAACGCCAAGTCATTTAAAATCAAAGATCGCCTCTCTCTCTCTCTCTCTCTCTCTCTCTAAAACTCTCTCTTTCTCTCTATATATATATATATATATATATATATATAGGTTATATATATATTCCACTATATAGCCTATATATACTATTTATATTTATATAGAAGAAGAAGTGGAAGAAGAAGAAGAAGAAGAAGAAGAAGAAGAAGAAGAAGAAGAAGAAGAAGAAGAAGAAGAAGAAGAAGAAGAAGAAGAAGATATAATATTTAGCCTGTTGGAAATAATACCTGTCAATTTGACACCTGTCACAGTGAGCACTTGCTCGTGATCAACTTTCCACCATCCGCCAAGGTCATAACCTGTCACTGCGCATGTCCGCGGGTCACTGTCCAGCGCTAGGTCCGGTGTGTTGTCGTTAAACACCGACTTCTGCAGCGCCACCAGGCCATCTATTGGACATTTTAAAAACAAAAAAGATACGCACATTTAAATTTACATATACATTACATTACTTCACTATAACGTATACTAAGCGTACCTGTACAGTTTAGTACGTTATATCCGCGGTACGTAATTATATCCAGTACCATCCAATACGATAACGAATCACGCGAGACAGTAGGCCCTACATTTCGGTACTTTATAACCGAATGCTCGTTTTAATGTCCGTTATAACGAAGCTCTACTGTATATTAGTTTTCATCACGTGGGTTACGATAGAACCCTCGTAAGCAGGGGCGTAGGGGGCTGTCCATTAATTACATCAACAATTTATGGGCAATTTTTGACCCTCTGGCATCGACTGTCATACTCTCTGTGACCCTCTATAATTATGTATATTAACTTTTGACCCCCCGCTAAGATCAGTGACGGAGCCCCCTAAGAAGTTTACAAGGTTAAGCCCTATCATTTTTCGGTCATTTGCCTTCGTAAATCAAATTTAAAATAATAATAAATTAATAATAGGCCAAACTATGGAGCCTTTTAACTTTTCAAAACACCAGGCCCAGTACACTGAGGTACCGTTTTCGTACCAATCGATGGTACTCTTTCACTTTTCAAAGCACCATGCACAATGTATAATATCCTGTTTAATATTTTCCATTATGTTATATATTACGAAGATTACTCCTCCTTTTTATGTCTCTGTTCGTCTCAGTCTCTCTCTTTCTCTCTCTCTCTCTCTCTCTCTCTCTCTCTCTCTCTCTCTATCTCGTTCTCTGTCTCTCTGTGTGCCCATACACTAAGGTACCGTATCGGTGGTACTTGAATCCATTCGCAAGAAGATGAGAACCAAATTCCAAAAAGTGAAATTTCTTCAAGAAGGCTCTTACCTGACGACGACGTCAAAATGCTCAGAAATACGAGAAATATTGAATTTACGACAGAGGAACAAAGATTCATGGTGAATCTTTGATGAATCTTTGATGAATCTGGGTCGTCTTTTGGTCTGAAGAGAGGAGTTTTCCCTCTGGCAGTCCAAAAACGTCTGGTCTTCTTTGCCAGTGAAGTTTACCCGGCCAGGCAATTGGGAGCTTACTGAATAGGAGGAAATCGATTCCCTCTTACAGTCTCAAAGCCAACGACGATTCGGTTCCACGACTGCCTCGGATGTTCAATAATGGCTTCACCAAGTGAACTGAAGTAGTTCCTTTGTTACTAGACTACAGCGCGCGTGTACGGGTGTCTGTCTGTGTGTGTGTGTGTGTGTGTGTGTGTGTGTGTGTGTGTCTGTGCGTGTGTTTGCTCGTCAGTTACTAAGACAAAAGCCATTATATATCAGCAGCAGCAGCAGCAGTCAGTTTCTGAGTGTGTGTGTGTGTGTGTGTCGTCTGCCCGTGGCTTTTCCACAGATTCAAAGCGCGGCCCATCGACTCTAGTGCCAATGACGGTGGAAGGAAATCATTCGAGCGAAGAGCGCCAAACGACGTGGCGTCAATCGTTTCCCGGTTGATGCGGAGGTTTTTTTTAAAGAGCGCTTTTGAAATATAATATAAAAAACGTTGGATTTGAGGGGTTCAGTGCGGGTGGCTGTTCCCAGCTGCGAAAAACGTTCCGTGGGCTCATCGGTCTATACTACTCGTGATTGTGTAGAGGGAATGCGTGCGTAGAAAGTAGAGCAGAGAGACTGTAAGGATCTGTACACCTCTATAGTGCACCTGAGGAGTTCGAAATAAATAATGCAGGTCGCCCGATTTCTTTAAAAACCTATTCAACATTCAGTTCTGCTTTTCATTTCTCTTCGTCCATTCCATTCATCATGATCATCATCATCATCATCATCATCATCATCATCATCATCATCATCATCATCATCATCATCATCATCATCATCATCAAAACCACCAAGAACAACATAATCTTCATTATCATCATCACCAACAACAACAGCGTCATCATCATCATCATCATCATCATCTTCTTACTCTTCTTCTTCTTCATTAACATCATCTTCATAATCATCTGTATCATCATCGCCACCATCTCAGTCTATGTGCATATGTAGTAGTAGTAGTAGTAATAGTAGTATAGTAGTAGTAGTAGTAGTAGTAGTAGTAGTAATAATAATAATAATAATAATAATAATAATAATAATAATAATAATAATAATAATAATAGTAATAGTAGTAGTAGTGGTGATTTAGTAGGATTTCTCCAGTGTCGAAGACATCTATAGGTAATTTATGGTTTTCTCGTCAACTCTGTAGGCCTACTCTTTATAGCTGCTGACAATTTATGGATTATTGGTCGGAATATATATATATATATATATATATATATATATATATATATATATATATATATTATAGGAAATATTTACAGGCACGCGTTCGCAATAATTAGAGCCTCTTTATTATTCTTCCGTTGCCTAAGTACGCTGTGGTCTTTACACTGCAGACTCGAGCAAAAACCACACACGTAAACGCGTAACCGTCGAATAGGAATAGGAATGGCTTCCATTGTGCAGGGCCTGAGCGACAGCGATAGGTGGCGCCATAAGAGTTGATTGCATGCGGTTTCGTGGAACGTGTTCACAACACGAGTATGAATGAAGGTAAAGCTTTGTTTTTCGATACAGAAGCCACATTGTTCTCCGTACCAGATTCATTTCCTTTAAAACACAGCGAGACAACGAATGCAGGAGTGGGGTGCCTAACGACGACAGGTTGCTGCTGTAAACACCATTTGAATTATATAGTGGGTATTCGGTGCGTATATAGGGTGGCGCAAAAAACCGGACTAGTCACATTTAGGTTTGCATTTAATTTTTGCGCCACCCTGTATATGTCCGTTGATCAATATCCCACCCCATCCCAATGGAGTATAATTTAGTCAGCGCCCTGTATTCGTCTGACCACCTAAACGCATCGCTGTTTGGGTAGAAATCGGGACAAATTATTACAAAATCGCAGCGCGTTTTATCCATCGCTCAAGCGAACCATCTCGTTATCAGAGGCGTAGCCAGGAATTTGATTTGGGGGTATAATGCGATTGGGGAGGGGGCATAAATCTTAAAAACCTTTGAAAATCTTAAAAACATTAAACACTTTAAGGTAGCCTGATTCTGGGATATATATATATATATATATATATATATATATATATATATATATTATAGGGACTTTCTCTGCTTCTGGTCCGGATCAAGACGAGAGCTGAAAAGTATATATTCTTTTGTCTCCGGACACTTTCTTGTAATAAGTCCCTCGGGAACTAAGTACGAGGGCATAATATATATATATATATATATATATATATATATATATATATATATATATATATATACAGATTATAATTTCACTACGCCCCATAATATATATATATATATATATATATATATATATATATACAGATTATAATTTCACTACGCCCCTGCTCGTTATTATGGACATTCTGCTAGTATTTACCGGCGTTTGGTCATTAGTGTAGCCACAGGGAGTGGGCACGGGGGCCGGTCCCCATTGTGGGCGTGATTTGCGCAAAACCGTTGAGAGATTTTGGGAGAAGGTAGCCTAATGATTGGAAATAAATCGGTGTGCCAAGAAATACCTTAACACTGTCGTAGCCAAATGGAGGGGGTACGGGCGGTGGGGTCCGGCCTCCTCTTTTCGGACCGGTCGTGAGATTCGTCCAAAAGTGGTGAGTAGTTTGGGGAGTAGGGGTAGTATTAGATTAATAAAACGCATAATACAGCAGACTTCAATGCGTTTGAGTCGACGACTTTTTTTCTTTTTGCTTGTCAAAACTTTTTGGCTGAAAAGTTCGGAGAAGGTCCAAGTGCCCCCTATTCTGAAATCCTGGCTACGCCACAGCTCCTTGACGTCGCTTTGTTTTTATTCTGCCTGCTGTCATTTTTACTGGAAAATGTCGACGCCCCCTTATTCTGGAATTATGGTTAAGCCAACGGAATTTATTCTGTCAACTTCAGGGGCGTAGCGACGGGACGGGAGGGGGTATATCGGTATATACCCCCAAATCAGTCTACCTTAAAGTTTTTTATGTGATTTACATGTGGTTATATGTGGTTTATATGGTTTGTGTGCGTTATAGTTCAGATTTATACCCACCCAAAATATTTATACACTCCCAAATCAAATTCCTGGCTACGCCCCTGGTTTTCACACAGGCTTACTTAGCCTCCTAAACCACTTAAATCACATTATTATTAGGGCGTTCATTTAGTTGATGTCCCTCGTTCTCGTACAGTCAATGGCGTTAGTGTGTAGTATGAAATGGCTGGGTGTGCTCGATTTCGAACACTGTAGATCGAAATTGAGAAGGATATTATTGATTATTCTTGCAGATGTTAAAGCAATGAAGAAGGAACAAGAGGAAAATGTGGATTTGCGAGAGAATTTCTTCAAATCGATTAGATTTTTGCATATCTAGGTCTTATGCACCCTTTATTCAACAGGCTTTGAAATAGCTTCTCTCACAAAGCGAATTAATTACAAAACTTGTGTTTGATGTCTATAAAACCTGTTGCAGGTCTATAATGAACCAGATATCTTAATACCCAGCTCTTCCCTCGATCGCCCTACTAGTCATTCCGGAAGATATTCGGCAGGTTATATCAATGGTTTTCAGACTGATGTGAACAACGCAATGATTTTCTAATAAGCAAATTTAATTTCGGGAAGCCATTTTACGCCAAGGAGGGAAATCCTGAGACAAAATTATGTTTAATTGAATTTCCTTTTTCTCATATCTCTATGTACAGATTGAAACCAAAAAGTAGTTAATCTAGACGGTTTGGCAATTAGTGTGGTGCTATTATAGTCAACCATTTTCACTTTTAGTTGTCGAAGTGATCGCCCGGTTTTCTGGGAACTCCATTGCTTTCAACAGACTAAGTGGGAGCTTACCTTCGTTTTAGAGAAGACGATTAACGCAAAATTCTCGCGATACTGCAATTCCAATGCCATAAGGGTATCAATCGATGATATTCCAAATCAATCCGTAAAACAGAGCAGGTCGTTCCAGAGATAGCCTAAGTAAAGCTTTGCTAATTTGTATCTGCAGTGTTAAGAAGTAAGAAGATTTTGGTGTGCTACTGGCCCCCGTTGAAAGCCGTTTGAAATACATGTATGGTACAACGCTGCTTGCTATAATGTACTTAGCGGATTTGTAAAATTTATTACGCTATATTATCCCATGCACGTAATATCCAATGCCATCCATAGGGCCATCCCATCACATGGGTCCCTACATTGCAGTACGTCAGTGGCGGTTCTACGTGGGGGGAGGGTGAGTGGGGATGCATCCCCCCACCGGACTTCCTTTTATTGCTTGTGAAACCTATTTTCTGGCAAAAGTCTAGTAAAACAAACTGCGAATGACCTTTCTTTGCTTGTCAACCTATTTTTCGGTAAAAGTAGGCCCATAGTCAAATTAGGGATAAAATTCCATTTTTTCAGCCTTTTTTGGCAAAGTTTATTGATTTTCTCCTTCTATTTTCATCCCCCACCAACTTTCTATGAATTCATTTTATTCCCCCTCCCCACCAAGAAATCCTGGAACCGCCACTGCAGTAGGTTGTTACCGAGTAGGCTATACGTTGTAACCGAGTCCATTATAACGAAGTTCTACTGTAGCCTGTTTAGATGATTTCAGAAGCCATCTAAAAGACTTTCAGATTAATTTTAAGCGAAACGAATCTTAAAATCGCAGATGCGAAGTTGTAGAGTGGACACCGGGTCTACTCTCTGGAGACTTATGTAGCGCCCTGTGATGTCGTGGCGGCAGCTGAGGTCGTGAGAAATCGAATCGTCTATGGCGACCGGAGAGAAGTAACATAACGCATTTTCCACGAAACCTTCACGGTGCCCAACCAAGCCGCTCGCGTTCCCGATACGAATCTGGAAAGCGTCGCTGGAAGCTGAAAAGTGTCGAATCAAAATGCATTGACATCGTATCTAAGTCAGTGGCGTATAGCCAGGATTTCCGGAAGGGGGTTTGGTTTTGACTTTTGACCGTAACCAACTTTCGATAATTCTTGACAAGCAAAAAAGGTCATTCTATGTATCTATCCTATGTCTTTCCTTCAAAAAAAATTGTCCTTTCAGATGCGGACAAGCACTATAGCGCTTTAAAAAATTTGGTCAGCAGCCCCAAGGGGTTCGACCCTCAAAACCGCGTCCGAAAATTAAAACTGCATGGAGACACATTAAACATTTTTTTCGTCGGCGCCCAAAGGGGGTTTAACCTCCAAACCCCCTTGGCTACGCCACTGATATATTAGTATTGCAGTGGCGGTTCCACGTGGGGGATGAGTGGGGATGCATCCCTCACCGGACTTTTTTCTGCATGTCAAACTATTTTGGGGTAAAAGTCAAGTAAAATGACGGAGAAAACTGCGGGTGACCTCTCTTTGCCTGTCGACTTATTTTTCTGTAAAAGTCTAGTAAAATTAGGGAAAATGTCGATGTGCATGCATGCCCCCCAGGCCCGCCGAGAGAAATTCCGGGCCCCTGAGCAGAAGAACAGTCACGGGCCCCTAACAAGTGTGAAAAACCGATGATGACATTTTTTGCTGGTCAGTTTTTTCAGGATGTTTATACGTGACCGACCCGGGCCCCCTACAGGTCGCCGGGCCCCTGTGCATTCCCTCTTCCTTTCCCCCTCTCGGTGGGCCTGCCCCACCCTCATATTCCGGAACCCTGGCTACTCCACTGGCCTATATTTTGCTCGATCGTTATAGGTTTTTGATGAAATACTCAATACCGATGACCGTGACTCCTAGGACCGTTCTTGGCAGTCCTAGGTCGACTTTCCACCACGAGTTCATGTCGAAACCGGTTACGGCGCACGTTATCGGGTCACCGTCCAAAGCCAGATGAGGCGCATTCTGATCGAAAACAGACTTTTGAGACGACTCCAGCTCGACTGAAACACGTTCACAGCACCATACATAGAAGTAAAAACGTTGGAAAATAATAATTTCAAAAGCGTTAAAAACGTAAAAAACGTTACAGAAATTTAAAAAACCAGTTAAAAAACGAAGAAGACGTGTGGAAAATAAGGAACGTAAAAAACGTTTATTACACCTATGCACAGCGCGTAGTGCTTTACCAACAAAGGTAGCCTCTGATAAAGACCGTTATAGGCCTAATAGTGTATCATCATTATTATTATTATTATTATTATTATTATTATTATTAGTAGTAGTAGTAGTAGTAGTAGTAGTAGTAGTAGTAGTAGTAGTAGTAGTAGTAGTAGTAGTAGTAGTAGTAGAAGTAGTAGTAGTAGTATATAGTAGTAGTACCTATTATTAATAGGCTATTAATAATACGGTTTAAAGCGGTTCAGTAGGGTCTACCCTGTACGAGGACCACTGCGTTCCATCCATCCATTCATTCACATTATGGTCTTGCTGTGTACTCTCATTCTTTGCCCTCTTATCTTCAAGTAGGTTTGTTTCTGCGTTCTTCTTCTTCTTCTTCTTCTTCTTCTTCTTCTTCTTCCTCTTCTTCTTCTTCTTCTTCTCCTTCTTCTTCTTCTTCTTCTCCTTCTTCTTTTCTTTACATCTACAAACAACAAAACTGCGATGGACAACGAAACACAGACTACGCATGCACTGTAGAGATTCTCTGCCTTAAGATTTAAACTGAAGACAGACTTTTTGTGGAACATGGACATCTTTTGAAGCCAGCGTTGCACACACCCTCCTCTGCCATTGGGGGGGGGGTGGTTATGGCAGTTCGGAGTTTTGCGAGAAATTATCTTCTCTCCTATATTATTGAAAACTGTTTTGAGGGAATCTAGAATTCCGGGAAGAATTTTCCCCATATCCGGCCTGCGTCCAGCACAGATTGGAGGGCATTCTACACGTGTCTACGCGCGCCGTCCACAGATTCTTCTTTCAGGTGCCATGCATTGCTGCGTCGGCGGCCATGGACTTCCACTTTTCTCGATCTCTAGTGTTCCTCAGGAGTTCGATGTTATTTCCTATCCCCATTTCTTCTCTCATTCTGTCTGTATATTTTGATCTTTGTTTTCCTCTTGATCTTTTACCCTCCACCATGCCTGTCACTGCCAAGTTTTCTAATCCTTCTTTTCTCATCACGTGCCCGAAAAATTTCATCTGTCTTAACTTGATGGTAGTCATCAGTGTTCGTCTCTCTTCCATCATCTGTAGTACTTCTTCGTTAGTTCTCTTGTCTGTCCATGGGACCTTTAGCATCCTCCTATAAAACCACATTTCTGCCGCTTCCAGTTTCTTTTTAATCTTTTTGATATGTTCCACGTCTCAGATCCATATAACAAAACTGACCATACATAGCATCTAAGCACTCTGAGCCTTGTTTCTTTTAATATTTTCTTGTTCGTTAATATTTGTTTCATTTCCATGAAGGCAGATTTTGCCATACCTATTCTTGTTATTATGTCTTTATCACTTCTTCCATCACTTGTAATAATGCTTCCCAAATATTTGAAATAAGTTACTTGTTCTATTTCTCTTCCATTTAATAAAATCTTGCATTTCAGCACTTCTTTTGTTTTGTTATTACCATAGTGAAGGTCTTCTTTATGTTTATTTTTAGTCCTTTTCTCTCACTTTCCTCTGATAGTTTGTCCACCAGTTCCTGTAGCCTTCTTTCCGAGTACGCTAACAGTGTTGTATCATCCGCAAATCTTATGTTATTGATATTTTTTCCTCCTATCCTTATACCTTCCATCTCCTTGATCATTTCGAATATCTCCTCCCCACACAAGTTGAAAAAATCTGGTGATAGTCCGCACCCTTGTCTCAATCCCTTTAAGATCTTTATCTTTTCCCTATTTCCCCATTTAGTCTAATAGCTGCTTCTTGTTTCCAGTATAGATCCGCTATTAATCTTTTGTCTTTTCCGTCGATTCCTGCTTTATTCAGGCTTTCAAATAGGTCTTCATGTTTGATGTTGTCGAAAGCCTTCTCATAATCGATGAAGCATAAGTAAAGGTCTCTCTGCATTTCGATACATCTTTCACTCAGCATCCTTAGAACAAAGATTGCATTCCTACAACCACTATCTTCTTTGAAACCAAACTGTTCTTCACTTATTTGATCTTTTATTTTTTGTCTTGCTCTTTGTAGGAGTACTCTTAGAATTATTTTGGTCACATGACTTATGAGGCTTATGGTTCTGTGTTCTTTACATTCCCTTGTGCCTACTTTTTTCGGTATAGCTACAAAGATTGAACTGCATAGTTCTTCTGGTAAAACTCCTTTTTCGTAGAAAGTGTTTGTTATTTCCGTTAGTTTTTGAATTCCTATTTCTCCTGCAAATACTATCATCTCTGTTGTTATTTTGTCCATACCAGCTGCTTTGTTTCTCTTCATTTTCTTCAGTACTTTGGCGATCTCTTCTTCCTGGATAGGTAATCCATCTATTTCCTTTATTATTGGTTTTGTCCTCGGTCGTCGTGGTACAGCTCTTCTATATAATCCTCCCACCTTTCCCGTATATCTTTTTCTTCCATTAGCAATTTCCCATCTGTTGAATTTATGCACGAAGTGCCAGAGCAATTGAACCCTCCCTTTCTTTTACCTATTACTTCCCTTATCCTCTTGTGTATATCTGTTGTGTTTTTACTCGCTTCTATTTCTTTACATTTGTTGTTTAGCCATTCTTCTTTTGCCTCCCTGCATTTCTTCTTTATGTTTCTGTTTAAGAGGTTATATTTTACCTCATCTTTATCTTTTATTTTTCTTCTTTCTTCCATCATATCCATTATTTCTGTTTTCATCCATTGCTGTTTTCTTCTTCTCCCTTCCTTAGGTGTTACCTCTTTCGCTGTTGCCGCGACCGCTTCCTTGAAGTCTTCCCATATTTTAACTATGTCTTGTTCTTCACCTAGCACCTGGAATCTATTTTTTAATCTCAATTGATATTCTTGTTTTAGTTCATAGCTCTTTTCCATTTCTTTCCAGTCGTATCTTTCTATTGTTTCTTTTTTTCTCCTTAGCCTTCTCAGTTTTACTTTCACATCTGCTATTACCGGGGCATGGTCACTGTTGCAGTCCGCGCCCGGGTAAGCTTTTGACTGCAGTATTGAGTTCCGAAATCTGCCGTCGATTGCGATATAGTCGATCTGATTTCTGGTTTTATCTCCTGGACTCTTCCATGTCCAAAGTCTTCTAGGGTGATTTATGAACCACGTATTTGTAATTATCATTCTTTGCTCCTCGCACCATTCCACCCATCTGTCCCCTCTTTCATTCCTCTCTCCCAAACCTCCAGGTCCCACTGACATTCCTGTTTTTCCCTTGCCTACTTTTGCGTTCAGGTCCCCCATCACAATTGTTATTTCTTGTGATTTACAGTTACTTTTCGCCTTATCCAAGTCGTCGTAGAATTTATCTATGTCTTCTTCTGAATGATCTGTAGTTGGAGCATATACCTGAATCACATTTATGTCGAACAACAATGCTCTGATTTTTACCATCAGCACTCTGTCTGAAATCCCGCAGTGATTTATTATACTTCTAGATATTTCCTCGTCCATTATCAATGCTACTCCTCCCTGGTGTGACTCTCCAGAGTAAATGAGCGTCCTTCCCTCTGTGTTAATTTTACCTTGTCCTTCCCACCTTGTTTCAGCAATTCCTAGTATGTTTATCCTCATTCTTCTCATTTCTTGCACAACATTACTCAGTTTCCCTATCTGATATAATGTCCTTACATTCCAGGTGGCAATTCTGGTAATTTGTCCTTTTTGGGTTTTATATTTTTGCGCAGTAGCTGGCTGATGGTCGGGCGTCACCTGCTGCCCATGACCTTCCCTACCAGGCGAGGAACTCTGCGCGTTGCCCAGAGTCCCCTTCACGCCGTTGTGCTTAAACTTCTTTTCGTCGTCCATGGTTTTCTTGGCAAAAATACGGCAGTGGGTTGCCATTACCTTCT
Organism: Metaphire vulgaris; assembly: GCA_018105865.1. Lineage (NCBI taxonomy): Eukaryota > Metazoa > Annelida > Clitellata > Crassiclitellata > Megascolecidae > Metaphire > Metaphire vulgaris. The sequence continues at coordinate 4,017,424 of CM030855.1, forward strand.
ACCGGTTTATTAGGGTTTTCTCCTTCGCAGTTCTAGGGTCATTAAAGGTGTTACACCCATGCCCCTAGATTTTCTAGACAGAGCCTTGTTGATGTCAATCATCCGTAACCTCTATCGAGTACTGGGTAGTGCTGCTGCCCACTCCCAGGACCTGTTTTTCGACTGGTCAAGTCTAGATCCGCCGTGTTTTGTTATTGACAGTGACACCTCGAGTAGGATGTGATTCTTCATCACGCACGGACGGTCTTGACAATAGGATACACAAGCATCCTCTTGCCCTAGGAGTGGTGAGGACCAGTGTCCATACTTACGTACAGACAAAGGTACTACCTCTCCCACCCCTTTGTCACCCGTCCACAGATATATTGTCTTAATTAGTATATCGACATTTTTAAAAGCAGCGCTTTTCGCACACAAAGATCGCTTCGATAGATTAGCGCGTCTTTCATTTCGGCGCCTTCTTAGATCGATGGCATTGTTTGGCGCACGCTTTGTTCTTATTCGAAACAGCGCTGGACTAAATGCGGACTTTCTTGCTTGTCACCGTCACCGGTCGATCGGCGCTTTCAGTTACACCTGAGCGATTCTTGTATAGCGCCTCTGTTTCAATTCCCGCTTGACGTCACACTCCATTAAACGCTGGTGGAAACATATCGATGATCGGAAATTTCGAGACATCGAGTATAAACCGTGGTGCAACAAGAAAATCAGAAAGAACATGTCTCTGTATAAATTGTACTATAAGTAGGCCTTAGCTTATATACAGGAAAATATACCAAAAACGTAAATCCAATTTTGTAGGTCGGTGTATCACTCTGTCTCTGCGCACAGCGGCATTCGAGGGTCAGACTATTGGAAGGGGGGGTGGGGGGTAAGAATCATCAGTGGCGCAGCCACGTTTCCGGAATAGGGGGAATACAGCGATATTTTCGGGTAAAAAAGTCTCAGGCGAGCAACAGGGGCGTAGCGACGGGGGGTGGGTATATCGGTATATATACCCCCTCCAAATCAGTCTACCTTAAAGTTTTTTATGTGATTTACATGTGGTTATATGTGGTTTATATGGTTTATGCGGTTTATAATTAAGATTTATACCCACCCAAAATATTTATACCCTCCCAAATCAAATTCCTGGCTACGCCCCTGGCGAGCAAAATAGGCAGTGGTCATCAAGGAGGTCTTCACACATTCACGTATTATCTTCGATCATGCTACCTACTCCCCCAATTTTCTCGACGATTTTCACGCAAATCCCGCGACCCGTCCCAACCAGAATGGTGGGGGCGTCCCGTGCCGCTCCCCTCCCCTCCCCCCATGGCTACGCCAATGAGAATCAGACTAAAAACTTAACTTAGCATGATTTACAGTGTAAAGTGGCTTAGAAGGCATTACTGCCTGTGTGAAAGCCACTAGGGGCACTAACGGGGCTTGAACCCGCTCCGTCTGCCTGACGCTCCAGCACGTAACCCATCTCCATCTTCCGCACCCCGCGACCAGTGAGGGAAGAATCTTTATTTGATTTATTGTGCTAAATAAATTAATTAAATAGGTTGATGACAGCGTCGAACTACTGCCGTTTATAAAGTGGACCGGTGAAGGGGGAGGTCAGTAAGCAGCGACCTGGAGTTCCCCACCCCCGATTCCGCCTACAAATGCCGTGTCATCTCAGGTGCCTTTCCTCGTAAACCTGATGTCTTACCCTTATCGGGAAAGGATGGCATAGTTTTTTAGAATCGCTTCAACGACTTAGACAATATCCGGACGTTATACATTCTGGGAGATAATTTTGCACGAAGTCTATGCTAGGGATATTCAAATGGCGGCCGCGGGCCAGATCCGGTCCGCCAAGGAGTGTGAAATGGCCTGCGAAGATTCTGAAACCATAAATTACTCTGTCTCTAATATACTAAAAAGGGTATATTTCTACATACTGCTTTCAGCTTATCTGTTTTCTATGACTTATGAACTAAATATTCCCCAAAGCGCCTGGCTCTCCGGCACCAGACATGAAAAATGTGGCCCGTCGTGAGATTTCATTGAATAGGCCTACTTCTGGGGCATAATAATAATAATAATAATAATAATAATAATAATAATAATAATAATAATAATAATAATAATAATAATAATAATAATAATAATAATAATAATAATAATAATAATAATAATAATATTATTATTATTATTATTATTATTATTATTATTATTATTATTATTATTATTAGGCCTATTATTTGGCCTATTATTATGCCTTCTATAGAACAAAGATGAAAACGTGCATACTTTGAACAGATAGGTTTACAAGGTAGAAAATATCTTGTAGGCCTATAATTCCTACCTGAGAACTTGACAAGACTGAGTACCGCGAGCATAGCCAAGTTGATCGTAAGATAACTGGCAGCCATCCTAATGAAACCACTTCCGATCCTGAAAATGGCGTGTCTGTTTTCTTTTGGTTTTTATATAGCGCCAGTCGTAGAAGACATCGGACATTAGCAATTAGCCTCTAACAAAAGACGTCGATAGGACTATATATATATCGCTGCGTTGAACACCGGTCGAAACTTCGCCTGCGTTTTCACTTGCAGCGAGCAATTGACCCCTAACTGGGGACCCCGGATATATCCGTCCATTTTACATTGAGTTACAGTTAAATACCCAGTTAAGGGGTTAACATGCATCTGATGGTGTGCGCACGGCACAGACGAAATGCACGAAAACTGCGCGAACATATGGGCGCCCGCACATTAGGGCAAGAGGGGGCACTTGCACCCCGGAAAATGCAAATACCAATATTTCTCAATTGAAATTTGACAACCTTGCAGAAATATTAACCGTGACCATTGTATTAAAATCTGTTTTGCTTCCCTCCTGGAGAAATATTTTATGCGACGTAACTGTGACCATTGTGTTTTGTCCACTCCTGGAAAACTTTCTGTGGGCGCCCATGTGCGCGAATTCTGATGTGCGTCAAACCTAAACCTAATAATAGCCATTAATAGGCCTGCCTTTTTTTAGGCCTGTAAAAGAATACGTTAGGCCTATATATGTGTTGCCCATACGGCTATAGGCAAAAAATAGCCAGTGACATATAGAAGAAAATTTTCTAATACGCAGCAATTTATATCTTATAGCCTTCTATACATCAATCGTAAAATAGTATCATTAATGGAAAAATACATAAGAAAAAATACGTTTTGCTTCGAAATCCACGTGTGTTTACAATTTTTTGAGCAGTACTGTACAGAAGGCTATAGATATGCAAAATTCAGAAGACTGTTGAAACGAATTTTATCCGCATTTTCTTGTGTCCCCATCTTAATTGCATCAAACCGTAGCCTACTAGAATAATCAGTATATTCGGTCTCAATTGTATTCTTGAGCGTTCGAAATGCCACGAAAAATGGTCAACTATTTTTGCATATCTATAGCCTTCTGTACATCAATCGTAGAATATTATCATTATAATGAAAAAAAAAATACAGTTGAAAAAATACGTTTTGCTTAGAAATCCACGTGTGTTCATAATTTTTGAGGAGAACTGTAGTATGAAATCGCTTGGAGTGCTCTATTTCGAACCATGTAGATTGAAATTGAGAATGATATTATTGCTTATTCTTACAAAATCAAAAGCAATAAAGATGGAACAAGAGGAAAATGTGGATTTTGTCGGAGAATTTCTTCAAATCGATTAGATTATTACATATTTAGGGCCTATAGGCCTATATACCTTCTATTCAATAGGCCTTCAATAGGCTTCTCTCACAGAGCGAATTAATTATAAAACTTGTTTTTGATGTGTATAAAACTTGTTGCAGACCTATATTAATGAATCAGATATCTAAAATACCCAGCTCTTCCCTCGATCGCCCTACTAGGCATTCCGTTAGATATTCGCCAGGTCTTTTATTTAGTTGATGTCCCTCGATCGTTCTTGTACAAGTCAATGGCGTTAGTGTGTAGTATGAAATGGCTGGGTGCGCTCTATTTCGAACCCTGTAGATCGAAATTTAGAATGATGTTATTGATTATTCTTGGAAAGGTTAAAGGGATCGTCCATAATGACGTCACGCGAATTTGACACTTTTTGACCCCCTCCCCTAGGTAACGCGACGTCACAAAACGTAGAACCCCTAAAATATGACGTCACAACGGGCCGACCTCCTTTTCGTCTTCCGAAAAGTCTTGACAAGCAAAAAAGGCCATCCTTGTAGCTCATAATTGTGTTTCTTCCTCCAAAATCCCTGACAAGCAAAACAGGCAAGACAAGCAAAAAAGAGTCAAAGGTCATGGCCTAAATTTTTGCGTGACGTCACATTTACGGAACCCCCTTCCTTGTCACACTTCGTCACAAATGACGGGACCCCTCCCCTAATCGCGTGACGTAGTTTATGGACGGCCCCTTATAGACACACTGGTGGCAAGTCCGGCAACTTATAAAGATCTGATGGTGCTAATAACTTTTGGTCTAATAGAAATTTAAGAGAATACAAACGATATATCTGTTCCAAGAAATTCCACTACCAGCAGCCTGCAACAGGCCCTAACACTAATGGGGGAAAATTAGGAGTAGAAAATTATGCGCTTCACAAACGTTGGCAACTTGGCATCGTGTTGACAAAAGACTTGGGAACAAGAGTGGTGGTTGATTGCTCGTGCGTTGATTTTATCAATTTTTTTTTCCCTTAAAATTTGATTTTTTAACCTGTGTCAGAATTATCTACGCGGCCAGATCGCTTCTTTATTAAGCTGCAAATAAAACTAGTAGGTTTGCAAGGACTTAAAATGCTTAATCGTCTTTTGTAGATGCAGTCTTCACCCTCTCACTGTTGAAATCTTAACGTATATTTATTCAATAGTAAATAGTAAATACTGTTTGTATCATTGTATGGAAGTAAAATCTTGTAAACTTTTATAGCGCTTTCTAAAGTTTCACTGTAATGGGTGCTTATTCTTAGGCGCTTAGCTAACTTACGACTTCAGTTATCATTAACTGGCATACGATTAGGTTATGTTGAAATTATCGTGGCGTGTGACTACAGTGCGATGATACTCGGTTTAAGAAATGTTCCTGTGAACTAAATTCATGCAGCTCTTTGCGGGTGTCATTAGGTACCACTTTAATTACCCAGTGTGTGCATAACAGTTTGGATTTGCAAGGTATCGAATGAGTTGCTTGTATTCGTACCTGAAATATTTCATAACTTTTTCAGACATATCTGTTTCAATTAATTGATGAATAGATCCTAGCATTTTAAATTTCTAATGATAAACCGTGACAAATGTTCAATTAAATAGTTAATACTATTACCAATAAAAAGTAATGCAAAATTTATTGGTCTGAGCAGTTTTACAGTAATTGCTGGGAAGCTCAAATAAGCATCTGTGAACCGTTAGTTGCAAAAACTGTTATAGCATTGTTGCCATAGAAATCTGAATGGAATTCATTCTCTTTGAAATTATATGGTTTAAGCAAAACTACTGACAGACATGATTTCTGTTCCATGTTGACCACACCATTATAGAATAATGATTATTAACCTCTTAACCGTGTATTTAACTGTAACTCAATGTAAAATGGACGGATATATCCGGGGTCCCTAGTTAAGAGGTTAAGATATTGTAACTTTCAGCGGACTTAGGCATTTCACGGATGGCGATGGACGAACAATTGAAGTCTGTCGTGAGTTCTTGCACGACCGTTGTAAGCGCTCTGCAGACGAGTGCAGGTTCGCGCATCCACCTCCGCACATTGATATTACCAATGGCTGGGTAACGTGCTGTGTTGACTCACTCAGGGTACATTGAACCTCTTCATTTATCATCGATCTTTGTTTTTATTCAGACATTGTATTTATGTAGAATTAACTAATCTATGACCCTGATTAGTTGATTATATATCACAGTTGTAATGGTTGTATTGAATTTGAAGTAACTATATCTGTTGCCAGTGTTGGAGTTGTGGAATTTGAGCTGGGGGGGGGGGTTGAAGACTGAAATGCAATGAATGACAGAAACTGCATGTACCCGATATGTGATTTTTTGGAGGGTTGCAAAGTTAGCTGGGAGGGCGGGGTTCAACCCCCCCTGCAACTCCAACCCTGTCTGTTGCTGATGTGTAAATATTTAAACCCACTGATGTTAGGTCACTTTTATGCGATTAACAGGGCTATTTAACGGACGCCTGATACACAAAACACTGGTTTGGGTTTTTATGTTTATGTATTATGGTTTAACCAATTAACCAGTATGTGATTAACTGGGAACTCAACTGTAAAATGGTGTTAGATATATCTGGGATCCCTGTTTATGTGTTCAGTTAAGCAGATTCTGGCAGAGCATCTCAGGTATGTTTAATTTTCCGATGCCGGCTGCTGCATCTGCTGTTATGGGATGTTTTTAGGATAAGTGCAAGCGAGACGATCCACCCTGTAGATATCTCCATCCTCCGCAGCATCTGAAGGAACGGTTGCTGATGGTTGGGCGTAACCTTCGCAACAGCAGCAGTTACAGGGGAGGCTTCGAAGGTAGCGGCAGTGGAGGCTTCAGGGGAAGCACAGTATCTGGGGGTGGGGTATGTACACTGTGATCTCTTTTACAGCTGGTTAGACATTTGGGGCTGGTCAATGGCAGAGGGTAACGCGCTAGAGAAGCGCGCTGACGGAATGGAATCGAGTCCCGCTGGAGCCCTAAGGTCTGCTCAGCCTTACTTGCTAGAGGGTGGTCAGAAAAATGAGGAGCAGCGCTAAGATCTGAGGTAAAATGTGGGTCTGGCGAAAGTAACATTGGCAACCTGTCCCAGATTAGTGGCTTATACCACCGATGTCACTGATTGCCACTACCGGAGATGAGTGCTGAGCCCCAATGTTTGAACTCGAGTACAGGTTCTACCTAAGCATTTCAGATGCCAAGACCTCTGTTAGTGCATAACTCGTGTTTACTATGGTAGGCTAGTATTTGTTTTAATGCAGCTTGCCTTTGCAGAGCCATGCTAAAGTTGGACAGGAAGCTATAGGCTTGTTCATCTATATCTTCACATTGAAAAAGAGATAAGGGACATGGTAGTTAAGGATGAAGATAAGGGACATGGTTGTTCAATGTTGAAATTTAGTCAAGATAATATAGATGTTATGATGAGTTATTTTAGAAATGTTCCCATGACTTGCTATATTGCTTTAGTTATATATTAGTCATTTCTTGCAGGTAGAGTTTTGTTAATGGTGCCGGTGAAACTTTGTGAGGTTTACCTGTAAAGAATTAATACTTTACGTCCCATGGATTTTGTATTCTATTGAATCAGTTATGCATTGATCGAATCATGGATGTACGTTATAAACAATTGAAGCGTGGAGAATTTTGTGTTTTGACTTTAAGGATGCCTTTAGAGACGAGTTTGTGAGCATCAATCCATATTTCAACACAATGTCTGGTCTGCAGGAGTTTCTCAGTGCTCCTGTGGGAGGTCGGAAGGGTCGTGGATGGATTCGCAGGATCGTTCTTCAAAGTCAAATGCAATAGAGGTAGCAAAAGTATTTTCGAAGCACTATTATGGTTTCAAGATTGTACGACTGCTTTGCAAAGCAATTAGAGTAATGGCCTTTTGTTCAGGTTCATTTATCTAAAAATTGAATTTTAGTGAGCTATCATCATCATCATCATCATCATCATCATCATCATCATCAATGATGCTATTTTGACAGTTTCTTCTGCTTTACCTTTTGCAGCAGCTTCTCCTTAGCCTAGATTCTATTGTATCATCATCATTATTATTGTTGTTATTATTATTACTACTGCTCTACTACTACTACTACTACTACTACTACTACTACTACTACTACTACTACTACTACTATTATTATTACTATTATTATTATTATTATTATTATTATTATTATTATTAAACTGACAATTTCTTGTGGTGCTCCATATTAAAAAAAAAAATGTCAGGAGCAATGGCACATTACAGCATCCAGCAAAAAAGTAAATAAAAAAATAGCAGTAATCTTGTAAGAACAAAAATGAATGAAAACAATCTAAGGCAGAAAAGAATATGATTTCTGAACAGACATGTCTTGTATAGCAACTCAATGCTAACCATTTCTGAGTTTTTTTAAGGTCTTTGTCTCACATCCATAAAGGAAGTTGCTAAAAATACACGTCTCAAAAGCCTTATATTAAGTTTAATGTTTTAGCCTTCCCGATCTTATCCATTGCATTAAAATATTTCCCTGAACAATTTCTCCCCTTCTTTTGGCCTCTGTCCTTCAAACTCAAATCACCAGGTCTTGGCCACAGGACGTAAACCATTGCCCCCTCAAACCCCTCCCCCCTTCTGGTATTTCCATTTTCTCCTTAAGCCGCCTTTCCGCTCGTGTGTGGACTCTTGTTCTGCCAGGTTTGTCGAGAGTTCACGCGCGGGAGGTGCAATCGCGACCTGGAGGATTGTCGGTTTGCGCATCCTCCGTCGCACCTGAGCGTCGGCAGCGACAACACGGTCACCGTGTGCATGGACTTTGTCAGAGGTCATTGCAACCGTGAGACGTGTCGCTACTTTCATCCTCCTCCGCATCTTCAGAGCAGAATCAAGAGCGGTGCTTCAGTGAGTAACGGACAGAGACAACTGTTGTCAACTGTTGTCAACTGTTGTTAGTTGTTTGGTTTCTTGTAGATCATTTCCTGTTTGCCAACATTTTTATTGGTCTAAATATTTGGGTATGATATAATGGTTATGATATGGTATGATATTTGGGTATGATATAATAGGTATGAAATATGGTATGAAATTTGGGTATGATATAATGGGTATGATATACAATGTATGATTAGCTTAAACTAATCATACATTGCTAATGTCTCATTCGAATCAGTTATTCTTATGTTATCTTTCGTTGGCTCGGTTTCTGGTCAAATATTCAAGATGTGTTCATAAATGTTATAAATGATCTCTAACATTTACTCTTATTTGGTGTATTGTATCTACCATAGATTGTTTTGTAACAGTTGCTAGCATTAGCATAGATATCTGAAAGTCACAGACTGTTAACTGGGTGTTATTGACTTTATGTGGGTCAGTTAGCTTTATTTGTAATTGGTGATTATAATTTGTAACTTAGATTTAGCAACAGTAGTGAATCCAAAATTATTTTTAATTGCAGAGCGGTTCTACTTCAAGAAAGCGTTCGTTTCCAGTAAGTATTTATTTCCTCTTATCATGATTTGGACAATGAAGTGACTAGATAGGAACTTTATTCTGTTAGTTTAGTATCATGACAAGTATTACTATACTGATGAGTATAAAGAGGTTAACAGTAGTATCAGTACTAATGCTAAGTTTGAAATTCTGTCATTGTTATGTAGCATATACATAGAAATTATGCATTGCAGATGTATATGTTGTAAAGAGGCTTACTGGCCATATGGCCATTATAGTGGCATGAAAAATTTGTAGGTCCCCTAGAGGGTGAATGAACTTCACATGCCCCTAAAGTGCATGCACCCGCACGCGTGCAAACACACACACTGCTTGTCATCATATTTGCCTAATGAAACGTATCAAAACTGGACCACGGCTTAATAATTAATTGACTTATCAGAAATGCTGGGGTTGTGACTGATGGACCCCGAGGTCAAAATAATTTTCTAGAGCCCTTAGGGTCACTGATTTCCATTTCCAGAGCCTCATTTTGTATCCCAGTACACCAATGATGTAACGTACCAGTTATGTAACAGAATATTTTTATAGTGCCTCTTCTGCGAAATCACTCAGAAGTGCTGATGTTGTATACAATCTTGCTCTCTGATATGTGTTGATTTTACACTTTTCTTGTCAATGTACAGTAGAATACTGATATATCGAAGCTCAAGGGACCGTGAAAATTACTTTGATGTATCTGAGTTTCGATATATCCAATTCCAAATTCCAAAGCTAAATTTAGGTTTTGGCAAAATGTGTATGTCGGTTCATCATACGATCTAAAACATCGATTTTAGGCACTAAAACACTGAGATGTACATAAACAAATGTTAAAAATAATAAGATAAAGAATAAAAATCTACTTTTCTGAAATCTCAATTTTGAAATTTTACTGTTTTATCAAAGCTGACTTAATGAGATCAAGAAAACACAGACCAGTCTTCTGGCAAGGAACAAACTCAGTGACCCCGTGGACAAAGTACAGTATCTGCTTCTGAGAGAGGGAGGGATTACAGATTCAGCTGTCAACCCGGTAGAGGGAGATGACCTCGAAGAGACGCCCTGTATGGAAGTCAGTTACTGTTGGACGGGAATAAACACCCGTACTACACGCGTGCATGTCCAGCCATAGGCGTAAACTTTGGTGGAAAGGTGGAGGCCCGGCCCCTCTGCCATAAGTGACGATCTGCCACAAAACTTAAAAGTGTTCAGACCTCCCATGAGACAGTTCCGTTCAACCCTTCCTTCCCTGTTTAATGGGATTCCGAGGTATAAACCCCGCAAAAAATAAAAAATTTTCTAGATATCTGAGTTTTAGTGCATTCTGTACGTGAAATCACGTTCTTTGAAAAACTGGTTTCATGCCAGTAAACTTTACTAATTCGCTGGTGATGGCTAAATGATAGAGACCTATAACAAGTATCTTTACATAAGGGATGTAATTACTTCAAAGGCATCTGTGGTTCTGAAAGTTTTCTGTGGTGGACCGCCATCTCTGATTTGATATTCTCATGATCCCCAACACTTGTACAAGAATTATAATGCTTTAAATACACCATTAAAGAAATTACGGTATAGGTTGCTTTTAGTCACACATTGAGATGGTCATTTAGATCGACTTTCAAGTAGGCAGACATGGACAGTGCTAGGCATGGTGCTAGGCATACAGGGATACTAGGCTACAGTGCTAGGCATACTACAACCGCACAGACTGCAGCTTACATCCAAACTTGACGCAACTATTTGTAGGTGCTAAAATTGCAGCGTTTATGTATAGTGTCCAGAATCTGTTGGACACCCCTTGGCTCAGATTTGAGATATCCAGACACCTCCGTCATCCCTATGATCGCCCCTATGCATTCCCCCTTCCATGGTCAAGCTTCTGTGGGCGGTGGGACTCGAGCTTAGCGGCCTAATAGAAGTATCCAGTGGTCAGAAGAACATGCGAGGGTAAGATAAACAAAGATTTCCCAGGCCGTCGACCAAAGTCAGATATATAAGTCAGTAGATTCTCATTATGTCGAAGCTCAAGAGGCCGCGATAACAAATGTGCTTTGATATACTGAACATAACTTTGATATATCCGATGGGCTTCTGATTGATATGGACTTAAAAGCAGTTTTGATATAAGTGAGATTTTGATATAGACGAGTTTGATATATTGGGTTCTCTTTTTATTAGTATTGCTTTGGGCAGGACTGGCGCTTCAACTTCGGTTTAAGCGGGATTTTGATACAAGTGAGTGTGATATATCAGGATTCTACTGTATAATAATTTTGTGTGTGGATTATTTGTTTTTTAGGGTGGCTACAGGAACGGTGATGATTTGGAGTACAAGCGCCCTGCCCCAGATGACCTCTATTCTTAGGTGAACTGTGCCCAGTCAACTTAGTGTGTTTTGAGTATTGCGTATTTTAACAAGACAGAAAATTCGGTTGTGAGAATGCGAAAACTATTGACAGCAGTTGATGTGTTTGAACTACTTTTTTGTGTGGACGTGTACAGCAACTGTGATGACCAGTGCGTGAAACGGTTGGATTGGTTCGAACCGATTTTTTTCGAAATCTGTTTGGACAATTATTTCATGGACTGTAAATTAGTGTTTCTAAAGTGCTCATCAGTTGATGTTTAAAGTTGGCGCTAAATTAATTCTGGAGGCCTTTGTTGACTCACATTTCTAAGCAATTATAACCAAGATCCCTAACACCAAACTATGCCCCCATCAATTGGACCAAACTTGAGCTGTTCGGTTCTTTCCCCCCCCCCATTGAATTTGAGTGATTACTTTGGTTGACTAGTAAATCGAGTATTAATTAAATAGTTTCAATTGGTGAACTATAGTGAACCTTGCTGTCTTGCCACTGTCTGTACTGGCACGTCTCTGGTGAGACGATGGTGGCTTTTCAAGGTAAAATACATGATGGTAAATCAAATCTCTTCTGGCTTTTGCAATGTGCATGGCACAATGTTTATTCTAGCCACCTTGACATTGGGGAGGGGGGCAAGATTTGTCTCTCCACGCTTTTGGGGGAAAATTTCCATCTCCAAGCCAACATACAAATTTTGGGGGGAATTTTAAAACTTTGGGGGGGGGATAACAATGGCATAGCCAGGGTTCGGAAGATGGCAGAGTGCATTACGCGCTGGAGCTGTAGGCTGACTGAGCGGAGTTCAAGCCCCGATAGTGGCCCTAGTCTCCGGCCCTAGTAGCTTTCACACAGGCACAGTGGCGGCTCTAGGATTTGGCAAGTGGGGGCCGTTGGGGGCAACTTCAATCATGGGGGCCAACCATTTGTTGTTTAGTCTCCCAACTGGCCCTCAATAGTAGCTTTTACACAGGCAGACTTTTAGAACGTTAAAGAAGCACAAAACATTGGGGGTAGGTTATTGATACTATATACCCGCTCACTAATTATCGGGTGGAACCATCCTCGCAACCCCCTTTGTTCTATGTCCCTATTTACCCCACTCCCTGTTTTTATGTAGGATTGTCGGATCTTTTCCGTTATTATGGCCTTGTCCCGCTATAACGTTCATTGTCAGCGACCAGCCAATTGCATCAGACGACCGAGAGATGGCGCCAAAAGCTCGAGCCAATCACAGGCCCCGTAACAAAGCCTTCGCGGCAGAATCAGACCCTCTTGAGGCTCTTGTTCGGTCGTAGACTTGAGTCGTCTAGACCTCATTGGCTCCCATAGTCACGCAATCGAACGGACAAACAAAACATCTAGGTTTGTGGCGCAGCGTGAGTAGACGTCTGGCACCGTGCCAACATTGTCTACCTGGATTGTACAGGTAAGGCGGTCGTTCGGCGTCCTTTTCTCAGTGCGAGCGAGAGATGCGAGAGACGCAGGAAGACGAAATCCGGAGATCCTGTACCGACGCTACACGCCGACTAGGTAACTGAGAAAATTAATACAGGTAAGAAAGTTCAGTCTGACCGAACTGTAGGTCTATGCCTAATAATTATTGTCCGCGTGTGAGGTCTAATAGTCTGCTTTCGTGTGTCTAAATAAAATGGACAGCAAGACAGCATAAGAATTCGCATGGGCGTCCCGCAGAAATTTTTTCAGAGGAGTGTTTAAAACAGGGTCTTGTGACGAAAGAAATGAAGAAAATTTCCAGGGAGTGTAAAACAAGGTTTTGTGACAAAAGAAACAAGTAATTTTACTTTTTTCATAACCCCACAATTTTTCCAGGGGGTGCAATTGCACCCCTTTGCACCTCCGGACGCCCATGAGCATTTGATTGAAATTGAGCTAACAACTCCAGATCAGTCAATTGAAGAAATATCTGCCCAGTTGCTTCCTTTCGCTTGAGAATCTAACCAATTATGTTCGATTTTTGGAGGGTTATTATTATTATTTCTAGACAATTTCTCCAGCACAGTAAACATTAAGGCTAAGGCCTAGAACAAAAGCGCTTTGACATAATTCTATCAGTAAAATCTGATATTAAATAGGTGTTTTTTTAAGTTTCTTTTAAGGGTTGGGGTTTTTCGTGAGGTTTGGCCTACCTCTAGCCCTACTGGGTCTATAAGCATGGGCCATAGCAATGGGAGCTAAATTGGTTTATAAGCCTATAGGCCTACCTCAAGAATCAGTCTACCTTAAAGTATTTAATGTGTTTTTAAAAAGATTTTTTAAGTTTTTAAAGATTTATACCTCCAATCACATTATACCCCTTCCCAAATCAAATTCCTGAATTCCTGGCTACGCCCCTGTCTACAAGGCTTCTTTGTCAGCATAAGAATGACTAATCAAGTGGAAATATTGGTTGCCCATTCTAATGTTATGGAACCACAGGCTAATGCATTTGCCATGTTTTGGACAGATGTCTACAAAAAGCAAGCAGACAAATGCTTGCTTTTTGCAGACATCCGGGATGTCTGTAGGCCTAAATTTTAGACTTTAAAAAGTCAATGAGGACTCGAATTTCTGCTGTCGTTAATTATCCTTTTGTACCCACGGACCTGTCCCCTTTTAGGCCGTTGTACATGGGCCTTTCTGTTGCCCAGTTGTAGGCCTACGTTAACGACTGCTACAAAGTAGGTACGACTGCTATACAAAGTAGGTACGCTATGAAAAACGAGCTTAACCCTTTAAACCTTCACCCGCCTTTAAAGGGTTAAAGTTTTACAGAGACAGAGGTCAAGGAAGACCAAGTAAAATATGGATGGATAACATGAGTGGCGGATCCACATGGGGTCCCGTGCCCCCTATTGAATGCCTGGCCCCCACAGTGCCCCCCATTGGGACCCTATACCTATACTACTACATACCTATCAACGAATGGTTTTGGTTTGCTCCCATGCTTAGAAATTACCACCCCAACGCCTCCCCATTACCAAATCCTGGAGCCGCCACTGGGTAGCATCAAGGAGGATCTGGAAACAAATAACATGACAATTATTGTGGAAGGATGTAGATTAGCGCAAGATAGAGCAAAGTGGAAATGTTTCTTATCTGACTGTTGCCGCCATGATACATGCAGACAGAAAGTGAAGCTGATGATTAGTCGTTAGTCATTGCACGCCTGCTTTATTTTTAAGTCTGTATTTTTTTCATGGGATTGGTCATGGTTCTGACAGAAGAGGGCGCACACACGCACTTAGGCCTACACACAAATAGGCCTATAAGACTATGCAGGTCTGTACGCGCAAGTTTCGTGTTACAAAACTGTAACTGCACAAGATCCTGTTTATGCTTAAGCCTATGGTTGATGCGCAGTGTGATATTTGTAGGGGAAAGGGTGACAGTCCAAATCGCCGCTTAGTTACTTACCCCACCCCAGTGGGCCATTCTACATATACCGTAGGCCTATAGCAAGGGGGAAGTTGAGTGCTGTCATTAACTTATTTCACTAATTTATTTACCATAATGAAACAATTAAGTGCTCTTTCGCTCACTCTCCCTCGCTTCTACACTAATGCTTATTTGAGGACTAAAATTGAAATATTAGTAAATTTGCAGACGTTACATAACAAGTTTGTGCATAATTAGCCTATTAAGCCTAAACTAGCCTATAAGCCTATCAGATTCTCTGGGGAATTGCAGGAAACTACAGTAGGGCCTAATTAGGTTTGCTTCTAACCAAGCTTCCAATATTTACCTAAGTTGTGACTTAGGCCCATAATTTCTGAAGGAGTGGTCTTTGCAGATCAAATTATTGTATCATGACGTATAGTTTTAAAATATATCGACAGGCCTACACATTTTTAAACGGACATATTGATGACATAGGCCTCAGGGGCATAGCCAGGAATTTGATTTGGGGGTATAATGTGATTGGGGGGGAATCTTAAAAACTTTGAAAATCTTAAAAACACATTACAAATATTAAGGTAGTCTGATTTTGGGGAGGGACTAGCCTGTATATACCGATATACCCCCTGTCGCTACGCCCCTGATAGGCCTACTTTTTGGGATGTGATGGAGATATTTATATAAGCTATGGTGTATAGTTTATCCACGGGTCTTGCAGACGCTTATCTGTTTGAGTAACCGTTTGAGTTTTGATAAGCATTTTGGTGTGATTTTGTGTGAACGTTATGGGTCCGCGGGAAAATAATAAATGATTTATTTTAAAACTCAAAATTGTCCGGCAGAGTTCATCAGGCAGAAAATAGCTGATGGGCCTACTGACAATCATTCTGGCCATTTTGTTGTAGGCCTAGGCCTAATCGGCAAAAAAAGTGGTGTGCGAAATTGGAGATGTTGGGGAAAACCCAAAATAGGCAAAATATTGGGCTTGTGCAAAATGTTCTGGAAAAGCCACTGTCTTACGAGATCATCATCATGTCTTTTATGACAACTTACACCATGAAGAATTTCCGCACTTTCCCACGCATAACAAAGAGCTATAGTGGCAGGTGATAGGAGCCCCATACAGGTGTTTCTTTGTTAAACGCCTACTCGTTTATAGTTGCTTTTAGGCCTAGTTTAGGCTATTTGCACGTCTCGTTCGTGGAAATTCAACGGTTTGGCTTTCACCAACTCGTGTAAGAGACTTTGCACGAGAAATGAAAATCTATAGGTCCATAACTGATTTGTGACATGACAAAACATTGCATAATAGTCACATAATATATAGCGGTTCACAGCAGTTTTTCACACACACACACACACACACACTGCCAGTAGTCCTAATTATTGACAAAATCTACCCTTTTCCCACTGTATAAGAAGGGACAAGGTAGCAAGCAGTTAACAGGAAATTCACCACCCTTCCCCTTGGGAAAATATCACAATGTTAGGCCTACCATCATATTAGACTTAGTGACTTCATATCAGACAGGAAGAGTAAGTTGGATTAATCACTATTTGTCCGTAGTTTATACATAACCACCCAACATTTTAAGACCCCTTGTTAGGCCATATATACATTGAATTAGGTCTATGATCATCATCAGGTCATGCCAAATGCTAATATTTTACCTTGCGTAACGCTTATATTTTGGCCACAATAGGACATACAAAGTGATTTGGGCAGCTGTGTTTGACCCCACTTTTCGAGAGGCTAGGCAAGGGAAGGGGAAGCTACTTTTCATTCAAGTTGACGCCCATGTCGGTTTTGCATTAGCCATTATGAGCAGTAAAGACAGAACCAACCAAGACATTTTGACAACTCTAAAGACTGCAGCAGATTTAATGTATCCAGGAGTTAAATTGAGCCGGATCTCCGATACGGGACGTCTGGTAAGAGATCCGTACGTCTGGCATCAGATCCGGAACGTACTTTTTATTCATTGTGATCTTTTATTGTTTACTTTTAGCACTTTGCATGCACGGGAAAGAAAAGAAAACATGAACTGTATGTACTCTAGATGTTCATTTTGAATGAATAAAAATGTTGTGAAGAAATTTCGTGGCCGGAGGAAAACTGAGGAGATCCGACACCTCTGAAAAAGTAATTTAACCACTGAAAGTATCTCTTGCCAGTTGAGTTCACTCGGCTGATGATTCCTACATAGTTGTTCGATAGATAATCACTCTGCAGGTTTTATCAGCCCTGCGACCAACGCTAATCATCGCACAGGTCCGAGATCCACAGCTGAACATGTTTGTGTTGAGATAACACAGTGATAAATCGTTAACTTTTTGGCAGTCAAGCGTTGTAAATTATATGCGTTTGCGATTTTTAAAAAAGTTACTCGGCCTGATTAACATGTCGGAAACAAAAATTGTCTCTTGGTTGCCTACTGTTGAACACACATACACACACACACACATGCGCACACACAGCATTTTACTGATGCTACTGAAAAATAGTAACTGTTGCTCGAATCACCATTTTTATTTTCAATTCAAACATGATCGTATTCTACTGGATTACGTCATACTGAACCATTAGTACAAGCGGTAAACGTAATGTAAAAAATGGTAAATGCTGTCCAATTAGGTTAAGTGTACAAGCAATGACCAGCAACTATGGCCACAAATTTCCTATAGATAAATGTGTACATACATTGTGTAAAAATCCCAACCAATAAATGTGGGCCATGTAAAAACATGGCGGACAGAATTTTCACCCACGAAGACGTAGAAACATTTCGATAATCTTGATGCAACAGCCAATAAGAGCACAAGATAATAGCAATGTCCAAAATACACTCAACATCCAAAGTTTCTGAACGAACACGGCAACCCGGTAAACAATAGAAGACAACATTCAAAGCAAAAGCTGGTTAATTACAGATGCACGTAAATCATAGTAATTGAGAACGTCACTTTAAAATGCACCGAAAAAAGAATACTCTCGATTAGCAAATTACTCTCAGTGTCTGATTTTATAACAAAAACACATCACAGTCAAAAAGCCTGTCTTACAAAGCAATACAGTTGAAACCATGTCTTCAAAATGCACACACACAAACAGAGAGAGAGAGAGAGAGAGAAGAGAATAGAGAGAATCTGCCTTTCTCGTGGATGGAAACTTAAGGGACTTCTGCTGCATTCGAAGAAAGCATGACAAAAAAGGGCACATAAAAAGTACTAAATGACAAATTGGTGATTACTTTCCCTACACAATCAGTAGACATACTATACAAAAAATACTGTACCAAACACACCGTCTGTCAATGGTCATGCCGTAAGTTTGTCTAGAGTTAAGTTAGCATTTTCACTTTCAGATAGGAACTACAAATCTCATGGGAGAAATATATGGTCAGTGGCACAGTGGCATCATTTCACACTTTTCTTGGGGGCAAGAAAATTTTTTGCCAAATTTTAGGCAATTTTTGATTTTTTTGCAATTTTGGCATTTTTTGGCCAATTTTTTGTATTTTTGGCAAATTTTTGCGATATTTTGCACATTAATACATTATAAATTATTTATATCATTTCCTTGGGGGGCCACGGCCCCCCCAAATGACGCCCCTGCAGTGGCATAGCTAGGAGGTCCAGGGGTTGTGGCCGCTCCGTCTGAGGAAACTTTCAGAAAAGTGTAATAAATTAAAACTAAGCAAAGAAACAGTAAAGAGAAGCAACAACAGACTATCATGGGGGCTTTTTTTGCTCCAGACTTTTTGAGACGACACATTTTTAAAAAATTTGATGTGGGGGTGCCTTCTTATGTGGATTGAAAAATTATAAAGGTCATGATCTTTTAAGATGCTTGCCACTCCCCTTGGTGCCAAAACATGACTATGTCACTGTATAGGGTTTCCAAATTTTCACATTTTATATCCATTAATGCCAACAGAGAAAACATTAAGTCACTTGTAACAACTATTAAAATACTGAAATAAACCTGATTGCTTAAGGTAGATAAGAAATGATTATATAACCAGTCAAACCACTCTGCAAAATGCTTAATATATTACAATAATATTATGGTGATAAACAATTTTAATACATAAACAATTTATATTATTGAATACCTCTAAGAAGAAATGTTAAACCTTGACAAATGACAACAAAAAAATTTGCCTTAACATCATCTCAAGTACTGAAACGTTCCATAAGGTTAATGATTCTGATTGTCCAAACAACTCATTTATGTAATTAACTTTTACTACATCAAATGAAGATACATAGGCAATAGAAACTTTTCTAATCGGATACTCTTAAAACCATAACACATTTTAAAAACTACTGTGAAGCTATTAAAATGTTCATCGGTAATAACAGTCTAACAAAGATCTGTAACTAAATAGTGACAGGGATCTAACAATTTGGGAGTCTTATAGACTCCCAAATTACTGGTAATTCAAAATTACTAATCAAAATCTTAAACAAAACACCCAAAATTCTCAACACATTCCAGCACAAATATTAGCTTACAACATTTATTTTAGAGGCAGTTCGAAGAAAATCCTCCTCTGGCAGAACAGCATTTCAAATGTCCAGAAAGTTTTGACCTTGTTAAAAATAATCTCAGTGTCACGTGTATGTTTTATTTACGTGTATGTTTTATTTAGGATCATAAATTCAACCAACCATAATAAAATAAAGAACTGGAAATATGAACCACATAAATTGGAATAAAACAGAAACGTCTCATAACATTAACCGAATGTTACAGGTACATAGCAGTCATTTCCATTGATGTAGCTGAAACATTGTGCAGTATACACTGTACTTCTCCATTCACGACTGCTAGGTTACAACAAATGTCAACTGGGATTCTACTTCAACTTCAAGTTGATGCTTCATCTCATATAGGAACTTCTATCTTATTGCAAAACTTCAATTTGAACTTGGTACAAGCTCTAATTCTTATTTAAATCAGGGGTCTCCAAAGTATGGCCCACGGGCCGGATACGACCCGCCAGCGTCTATAATCCGGCCCGTGGCAAAAATGAGGAACAGGCGCAAATCATACTAAATCCATTCTACTAAAATTAATTACTTGTGCTTGTGGCCTGCCGAGCCTTTAGAAGAAGTCAGCAATGTTGAACCTGAATCACTTACAGTGCTAATCATTTTGCATAATAATAGCGATAATAATAATAATAAGTGAGAATCCATTAACTAGCTATGGTAATACAAGAATGCATACAATCATTTGCAAAATGGCTATGAACAATATCAACCTAAAAGCCAGGGTTGAAATATGTCATGCTACTGATAAATCACATCAATCAATCAATTTGAGTAGCATTTTACAGAATTAAACAAACTCAAACTAAAATTAAGCATATCTTATAAAAAAATTGGCCAAAAACTGCAGCCAAATTCAAGTCCCCAGCAATCTCCACCATTCTTCGAACGTGAAGACCATATCTACTTAATAATAAAAAATGTCAGCTCAAATGCTTTCTCAATTTGCACAGCAACAGCTTTTTGATCGCCACTACCGCTACTATCGCTGCTGTTTTCTCCCTCCCGTAGTCAAAATCTGTCTCATCCCATTCACAGCCAATGTTTGTAGGATTATGGATAGATGGAACGGTTGTAAACTTGTAGGAGTTCGTTGACATTTATCTGCTCTATGTCATCGGGGTTGTAGTCGGTGCCAAAGTCGGCCATCATCAGCTCATCGTTTTCAATGAAGGTGGCAATGGTCATACTAAATACAACAACAACAACAATGCCATCAGTAACTTGGACTGCAAAGATAAAAATTTACTTGAACAACAATAAATAGTCTTCATTATGAAATATATCTACATCTTTCAGAACAAAGCAATTACTGGTAAACGTTTACTCGTCTTCCAAACATGGGGTCCTGAGTAGACACACCTATGCTATCGTCATCATCACCATCATCATCATCATCATCATCATCATCATCATCGTCTATTTCAAATTATGTGCCCTGTAAATAAATTTCTCTGTCTCTGGGTAGCATTTCACAACTGAAATCTGAGCCAAGTGACTGGAATCACTATCATGTTACTTCAATCTTAGTAGTTTTGACAAAAATCTGCTAATTTAATGATTGTTGATTCAAACTATTACCAACAGATCAGATATAATTCCTTCAAATGCTTCAATAGTAATTTTTTATCATTAAATTCTTTGCTTATCTAAATTTCATTAAAACTTTGTACAGTAAAGTCACAATTAAACAAATAAAGCCAGAATTAAGGCTAGATTTACTCAGATAATTCATGCAAATATACTTAATTTGTACTTGTTGCCAAATCTTTAATTCAATTCATATACTGCCTTGATAACAATGAATTAATATTCAGATTAAAGTGTTACACAGTGGAGTGCAGAGATTCGTGCCATGCGACCAGAGTTCAATGAATGTCACTGATACCACAACTCAATCCTGGAATGGTCACTTAGGAATGCCAACGGGTACCCGTTGGCGTCCTATTAATCGGGCAGTAAAATCGGGAACGGGTACCCGTGGAAACATGACCGTTACGTCACACTACCCCTGCAGTTGCCGATAGAATCATTAATTGAAGTGATTGGAGAGGGGTGGGAAGGGGTGTGGCTGTTTAGTTGAGTGTAGAGATAAGAGATCGTGAAGATTTTGCCAGTTAAGGGTACCCGCACAAAAACTGGACGGGTACCGGGCAGCTTTTAAGAAAAATTTAGTCCTAATGGTCACCCATCCAAGTACGAGCCGCGCTCATGCAACTCCAAGAAGGCCAATTATAATTATAAAGCTGCATATCCAACAAAGAAACTTATAATTCACAGTCCTTTCTAACCTCACCAACGTTACCCAATAAAGCAATATATCACTTGAGAGTCCACCAATTTCAAATGACTCACTCATCGGTAACGGTGCTGCCAGGGGTGGAAGCCGGCTGAGGGTAAGAGTCGTACGGAGACTGAGGGTCTTCCATGAGAGCGGCCGGCGTCTCCAACAGACTGGAAAACAAAGAGCAGTCCAGGTCACTTCTCTAATTTTGTTTTAAGAAATTAAATCATTTTCAACAACAAAGTAATAATATCCTGCTATAAGCTGATACAAAATCTATCTGGAGTCAGATGTTTTTTTAGCATAGAATTGAACCAACCACTCGATGTTCTATAAACAATGCATGAAGTTGAAAAATCTGGGCAAATTTATATTATATAATTTCTTTCATTATTATCAGTACCTATTATTTAGACTGCTTTCATCTGTGACAAAGAGAAACCAACACTTCAGTATGATTATAATAAAAGAGCGAATGTACAATTTGTACACATTTTTGTAGCATACGCTGACTGGAACTGAATTTTATACAAAATATACGAAAAAAGATAATAACCATACTAACCGATGGTCTATTACAGTTTTTAAATCTGGCTTTATGTATCCACTTCCAGGCTGAGGAGCAGTTTCTGTAAAAATGATTTAATATATAATTATTTAATATATATAATTAAGCAATCAAGAAAAAAAGCATAGTCTACTGTCTTTAATTCTTTCAAATAATCTGGAATATAAAGCTTGTCAAGTATCAGATTTGCATTTTCACTAATAAACTTATATAGCTATCTCTAAACCACAAATCATTATCATAATCAAAATTGAGGCAAATCTTGGAGTTGTTATACAAGCTCTAATAGATTAGGCACATTTCTAATAACCCATCAACTAAAAAGCAAAAATTGGAAGTTCAAGTCTCATCACAAATGATAAGTGATAAGATGATAAATGATAAGATATCACAAATGATAATGATATTCATTAATAATACACCTCGAATACAACTGATAAATTCAAATACCGGTATAAATCGGGTGAGTTATACCTTGGGTCTGAGTCCAGAACTTGCCAAAGCACTGGATCCTAGGTATGCTGGGATAAAGATAGACTAGGATGGGAAGATCTTTGACCGTGTCGCCAAGACTTCGGATGCGAAAATGTTTGTCGGTTAACGGAGCCAAGTTATAGACAGTTTTTTCGCCTTCAAACGCAAAATTTGGACAGGATTAGTAAAAGTCACCATTAAACAAAATCAAAGGTGAACTAATGAGGCCGTGTGTCGCGCAAAATGGACCCAACTCAAAAAATGTACTTCTTAAAGACGCAAAAATTCCTTCAAGACATCTTCTAAATGACACTCGTACAATCGGAAATAAAATAATCAATCACAGATGTTAAAAATATACACGGTCATAAGAGAGACTGAAATCATCCATATGATTAACATTACGATGTCAAATGCTAATATGACAACAAATAAATCACAAAAGAAGCATGTAATGTAATGTAGGTAAATGCTATATCAAAACACATAACTCAATGTACAATCATGAAATTGAGTACAATTTTAGCCTTCATAATTTCTGTGCCATGAGTTGACCACACTCACTCAATCAATCAACAATCAATCAATCAAATAGAAAACCTAAGCCGAGGTCTAAACATCTAAACCTGAAATCACTATCATAACTACAGTTAACCCCTTAACTGGGTGCCCCAAGTAATGCTCGTCCATTTTACATTGAGTTACAAATAGTTGCCTGGTTAAGGCAACTCCTAGAAGTTGATATACAAGTTCTGACCGGCCGACAGCGCACACGAAATTTCTTTGCACAAGAATCGTATCCAGCATGAAATATTCGGTGCACAGGTAAATTAATAAATACCGATGAATCCCGGGCGAACGTACCTGGTCTATTCGGATCTTCCGCCACCCAGGCAATGGTGACGCCGCCAAGCTCCGAGTCGCTGAATCGAATCAGGAACGTCCCGATGGCGCTCTTCATCAGCCAATCCTGGGCTTGTTGTTTACTCACAAACCCATGAATAAGTCTAAAGAGAGAGAACAGACTGCAATTACAAATATTGAAGTATGTGTGAACTTAACCCCTTAACTGGGCAACTATTTGTAACTCAATGTAAAATGGACGAGCGTTACTCGGGGCACCCAGTTAAGGGGTTAAAAAAACAAGGATGCAGCCAAACAATAATGCTAATTTAAAGCATAACACAGCACATTTTCTGTCATGGTAATTGGAAAACAAAAGAGACTCAGTACGTGAACAAATATATATCATAAGACCTAAAAAGATAGCTAATAATAATAATAATAATAATAATAATAATAGCAGAATTTTGTTATAATGTACTTAACAGGTCTGTAAAATTTAGAACGTTATAACTATGTCATATCCAATACCATCCAAAAGGGTAGTGCATCATACAGGACCATACTTTGCGGTACATTAAAACCAAGTTATATCGAAGGTTCTACTGGAATCACATATTTCTGATTTGAATTTAATACAGGTAACCACTAATTTTTAAAAATGGTGCTGTAAAAACTGCACTATTTTTTATATTATAACTAAGCATCATTCCATAAATATTAAATTCTACTGCAAATTTGATCCTCTTAACCTCTTTGCTCCATATGCCATATGGGGAACACCATAGCAGCATAACGATCGATAGCAACACTGGAAGCCAAGTGGTTAACAAGCCAGTACAGAAAGATCTCTGTGAATATGGGGACATAACCTGTTATAGTTTCTGCAGGAACCAGCTCATCATAATCAGATTTTAATAAATATAAATTAATTATTCCATATCTACAATTTTAACAAGTCTGTTGACACTGCAAATTCAATGCTTCTCACAACTGACCTTTCCTTCCAAGGACCATGCAGCCAGTCTTTTGTTAGCTTTAGAATAGCGTAGAACCAATCCCAAAATGTGAAATTTCTCCCAGGCATAATCTCCTACATATATAAAATCATATGATGCATTTCAAAACCTTAAAAATGAAAACTATAGATCAGAGGTGTCAAACATACGGCCCGCAAGCCGGATACAGCCCGCAAAAGCTTTCTACCCACCCCACGTGTATGTCGTGGCTGAATACAATAAAAAACTTTATATTTAAGCAAAGTAACCTTTATTTAAGGCATGTTCAAAAGTGCACATAAGAAAATCAACAAAAATAAATAATTACGACTACAAACGTAAAGTTTAACAAGGATGTATTTCACTGGTAATCACAATATACGTTTATTTTTCATTAACAGTATCACAACAATGGAATACTAAAAGTTAGTTATCAGTACATTTTTTTATACTGTTTTGTGTAATAGGCCTACTGTAGTTCATGTTAATGCTATGTGCAAATCTGGCCCTGCAACAACCACAAAGACTGTGGCCCATGATAAGAAATGAGTTTGACACCTCTGCTATAAATAATATGACAGATTTTGAAACTTCACCAAAGTCAGCAGAACATGACTATTTAAACCAATTATTCAAATATTTTAATACTTATTATCATTTATGCAACACAATGGCAATAAAAAATATGACCAAAACTTCCAATACACAGCACAGATACAGTATCTTCCATCCTTAGATACTGTCCTCGACAGTGGCATAGCCAGGATTTTGGAATGGGGTTGAGGGGGGGATGGGTGTCACATTGCAGAAAGGTCTTCATGTCAAGTTCCCAGTGCTTTAGACTCCTTTCATTCATACTCAAAGGGTTGGGTTTCCACGAATTCCACAACTGGTCCCAATCCAAATAGGGGACCGGGCGGACCGGGCCAATCTTTTCTGAGTCTTGTGTAAAACTAAATCAACCACACTTACTCGGTTAAATTGAGTCCACGTCACGAAGTGCATGGAGTAGTCGTCCGCCGGTCCAAAAATTTTAAAAGCTAAGTAATTCAGATTGTCCGGCGATATTCCGAGGCCACAGTTCGAGGCGAACTTGGTCATGAGCGTCTGCGCGAGCGCCGGCCACGGCACTTTCTCCGGAACTTGAAATGGCAAACGGCCCTTCAGAAAGGCAATCACAACGAGCATTATGTAAACTATACAGTAAAAGACAACAGGTTCATGAATGAATGAATGAATGAATGAATTAATTAATTAATTAACATAGAGTTTAAGGCAAAATATGACAATCTTATTAGCAAATCAATCAATTTTACTCAGAAATCAAGAGAAACTTTATTATCTGCAACGTACAGGTTCAGCAAATGCGTTATCCCAAAGGATCGTGGCTAAGGCGTTGCATTCCTGATTGCCATGCACCGTAACGACAGCAGGCAACGACAGTGTCTGCCAAAGATACACACAACAAGAAATTCATCATTTAAATCAAAAAAGTATAAACATACAGTGAAACCCGCTTAATTGCATAGGTGCCGTGCAAGCCTTGCTTATGCGATTAACTGGGCTATGCGAATAGCCGGGACGTCTGATAATTAATTCTACGCACAAAACACTGTTTCGGGTTTTTATGTTGTTATGCGATTATGCGGGTTACGCAATTAAGCGGTATGCGATTAAGTGGGATCCACTGTACTTTCTGTCCCTTTCAAACCTGATAGGACAGAAAGACTGACTGTGCACACCCATTATCAATACTTCATGCATAGCGTGTTCAGCACAGTCGGCTCCCATCCAAAGACCCTATAGTACAGATACAGCCTTACCCCGTTATCCCGCCCTATTTTGGCGAGGGGTGGGGGTGGCGACATAATGATGCCAAGTCAATCAAGGGGCGAGATTACGGCGGTAAACTGTAAACTAATAATGTAACGATGATGAGGCTAAGGCAGACCCTGTTGACATTTACGCCGCCCAGGAATGAGATGAGTGAGGTTGTTTACCAAGATGAACCTGTCCAAGGTGCTAGTCAGGGGCTATGGTCAGATTTAAAGCTACTACCCCTATTTCCACTGCAAGAATCCTACCACATCCCCAAAAATGTACTAGAAGCAACATTTTCATCCAAATGAAATTGTTGAACCTCTACCAATTAAAACGATGCCCATCTATTCTGCAAAAAACCAAAACAAACACACGAAACTTGGTCGGGTTGTTCATTCAAACGCTGACTAACCCAGACTTGAAAGACAAGTTCACCACCGCCAACAGAAAAGTGGCTTTGAAACAGGATAGAAAACTTCTCCTCTGTCACTGTCTACAACAGGAAACGGATGGATAACAACTACTTGCAAGGAATCAATGTATGCTACAAAGCACATTATAATGTTGAAGTCATAATAAAACCCCAAACAATTTAACCCCTTAACTGGGGATCCCGGATATATCCGTCCACTTTACATTGAGTTACAGTTAAATACACAGTTAAGGGGTTAATTAAATTAATTAAATTAACTTAATACAATTGAGAGAAGAATGCTTCAAACTGATAAAACCGTCAAGAATTGACAATAGCAAGCAATGGCCTATTGAATGCAGTGGCAACACAAGATGAATGTAGGTGTTTTACCTCCTGGAACATTCTAGAAGTAGGAAGCTGCTAACCTAACATCCATTCCCAATACACGTTCTGGTTTTGTCTTAATGGAGGGGGACTCATCTTGCCTCTAGGAACTACTCCACCCACTGAGCACCATTGCTGGTCAACCCGGTCTACCCCACCACTCAGGACCCACCACATGTTCCTTGGGTATGCACTTCAATATTTCAGCAATGAGGCTTTACATTGATTGGCCGGATCCTTTGGAATACGCTTAATGTTAAAGTATGCAGGCTTGCAACCAAAACCCAAATAACACACCTCCAGAAACCTACCTATTTCCTGTTCAAAATGATCACAGCGAACATGCTTCTGGGTGTTCGGCCAGAAGATGCGCTATATAAATGCCGTATTACATCCCATTCCAATCTTACACTGCCTATACAGTCTGCCCAAAATACTACAATATACGTGCAACAAATACTAGTAGACCAGTTATGACACAATGAATGACAACATGACCGATGTGGAAATCAGTATTTGTCCAAATAATCATTTTATTCAACAAATAATCATTATATATAACTAAAGTTGAAGTTATTAATTAAAATCACAACAGCGTCGCTTACCTCGTTGCCTTTCTTTTCAGCTCGTCGAATTCTCTTCAGTGCCTAAACAGCAACACAGATAAGCAAGATACTGTAATTTTTCTGCCATCATCATTTTCTGTCTGTCCCGTTAAAACAAATTATATATATATTCAATATAATTAAATATAATTTATATATATATATATAAATAAATAAATAAAAACAAAAATATAACTATATATATATTCTTGTTTGGTTGGAATATTAGAAAATGTGTGCTAGTTCTTGTTTGGTTGGAGATTATGTAAATATATATATATATATATATATATATATATATATATATATATATATATATATATATATAATATATATATATATATATATATATAACTATTCTGACTGCAGATGTATTTTCGTACCATATTCCTAAATGTAATAGAGAGTTGACCATTTGCTTGATGATATTCCATCGTGCCCATGTTGTTCAGTATGTCGCCGCTGACTTCGTTCTTAATGTTCTTGTCGTTCTTCAACAGTATGCGCGCCTGTTCTTCACTGAAATAAACAGAACAAAACAGGCAACACTGCTAGGTTAGATCATCTACACAAGAAATGGGATGAGATTAACCCCTTAACCGTGTATTTAACTGTAACTCAATGTAAAATGGACGGATATAGAGATCCCCAGTTAAGAGGGTTAATGACTATGTGAAGATTCACCTTGCATATAAAATCACTAACATTTTCAATCCGATATACATTTTGAATCTGGTCCTGTTGACTTAGTTTCAGTATATTATGGGATAAGTTGGACACTTTCAAACAAAAAATCTGAATCCTCATTTTCTTGCAGGCCCTGCACTATCTCCCAAGTCTTCAGGTCTAATCGTAAATGGCACCATTTTCTTAAATCATTTCCGGAGGGCTGTAACAACCCCTATTCACTGCCCTGGGATCAACCATTGCCTGGTTGAAAACCATCACCTTTCCAGGGTATATTTTATTATTATCTGAGCGACAATTTATAAGCAGCTACTGTTATGGAGCTAAAGTCAAGAGCGCTTTACAAAGGAGTCACTTATAAGAGATTTAAATAAGTTTACTTTAGGAGCTTCTCAAAACAGTTTCAGTATATTAATAAATAAGTTAGTTACAGGAAATCCACAGGCTGGCCCCCGTCGTCACTGTTCTGTCAGGCCATCTGTCTTTGACCCCCCAGGCAATATCAACAGTGGCACCATTGGCATAGTTCAACGGGGGAGGGCACGGCGTTGGCCCCTATTATGGCTGGGATTAACTGTGGTTAGTCGCAAAACCATCAAGAAATTCCAGGGGTAGGGGACATGAAGACAATCTATTGGAATTAATGTGCAAAGAAATCAATGATGAACTTTTTGCCTGTTTTAAACATAAAAACGTCAAGGCTTTGGTGTTGGTGTCCCCCAAATTCCAGAACCATCACTATGCACTGAGTGGCACCATAGCAGCTGACTGGATTAAGAAATCAACTTCAGTAATCAAGACCCTTGAGCTGTAGCATTTTAAGAGCTCCTGCCAGGGATATTTTTACCCCCCTCCCCTAACATCCCCAACCCTCCACAATTTGAGGTCGACACCCCGCAAAACTTCCTAACCTAAGAATGGTATGCACCCTAAAAATAGCCCCAAACACCCCAAATTTTACTGACACCCCCTAAATTCACAATCCTAGAAATAACCCTGGTTCCTGCTGTGCTCAATTCTGGAGAATTCCAGCATCATTCATCGCATTAAATCTTAGCAAAGCCAGTGTAGATGAAACTAAAACTGAAAAACAAGTGACAGAACATCGTTTCATATAATATCACCTGATAATAGTTGCTTTAACTGTCGGAGGATTCATGTGAACGTTAAGCTTTCCGCCGACAAGCAGTCGCACCGTGGCCGTAAATCTCGAGTCCTTCTTCAACACTTGAGGCGGTTGCTTCTCGATTATGAACGTACTATTTAAAACAACGGAGATGATCACACAAAACTGCAAAACAAAAAGTTGCTTCACTTGCACAAAAGAGCGACAAATACTTCCCAGTCACAACATATTCCAACTTTAGAAAAGCATTTGGTAAAAGTATGTGAGCAAATGTGCACATAAGCCCTTTCATTGTTTAACAACGCAACAAAAAATATTAGTGATATTCATAACGAGTCTGAGAATTTGTTCAAAATTAAAAGCTTCATAAATATAATAAATAACATTTATGATTTCCACTATCTGCCCAAAAATCAAGTTTGTACAGCCTTCGTAGCATTTACTTTGTGGCAACTGCCGATTCTATGGCCCTCTTTTTGAAACGACCTAAAATGCAACCCTCTATCAGTATGCGGTAATAGCAGTGGGAGCGATCCCGGATGAATCTTCAGAAGGGGCACTATACAGAAATACTGTTACTTTACATTTCATTACACTAATGTTACAAATTTCAAAATACAGCATGCCATTCGGAGTGGTTTTTTTAATTTTATTAAGACTGAAGAGGTGCCATATAAGAACACTGGTACATTACATTACATTTACATTACATTTACCTTACATTTACATTAAATTTACCTTGTGACGAGTGAAGACAGCAGTCCGGTGATGGTCGTATTAAGGAGGGGCAGTAAGTCCTGCTGCCCTTGTGGTATATTTATTGGCAACTGGGCTCGAAGCAATTCCACCTTCTTGATCTGCTGCCTATTTTGCCATATCAACTCAGCCAGATTTTCACACCTACATTTAAGAAACTTGAACACATAAACCGACAGCAAATATATCTTCAAAAACAAGCTTTTTCCACTTCCTAATATTTTACAAATTTAACTCAAACTGTTCACAGATATTACGGTAACATTATGCCCCATGCAACAATCATATTAAGCAGGGTGCGATTTGTGACCTGGAGCAGTGGGGGGGAATATGTCGAGCTTGGGGGGGATGTAGTTGTTGGGAAATGTAGCAGTGAGGGAATGTAGTGGTGGGGGATGTAGCAGTAGGGGGGATGCAGTTGGGCAGTGGGGAGGAAGAATCCCCCTCCCCCCCACAAATCGCGCCCTGATATTAAATCATAAAGTAAATTCATGTTCTTATCAAAATCTCTGGCCAAAAAAAGTCCACAAAACCAAAGTGTCAGATAACAAACCACTGCTGAAGTGTATCAAGGCTGGCGTCAAATGGAGCTCCGTTGCCCGCCAGTTGCTGCTGGCGTTTCCAGCTGATAAGTTGCTCGTCCAAAAAGTGCGACTGAACTTCGGTAAGTTTCTGACAAGTTTCGTTGTGCTTTTCAGAAAGTTGCTAAGTCAAGTAACAAAAAAAATAATATATATGAATATAAGCACACACACACACACACACACACAGGCACGCACACACACACACACACAACATACTGAAGAGTTAAAGCTGCAGTTGGCTTTGAAAATTAAAAATAATTAAATTAAATTTTAAACAAAGAATTTAATATTGATGAGGAATATGATCTATTCTTCTTATTTACATACCTATGCAAATCATTATTACATTACTATATTTACTTATTAATTACATACTTATTACATATCTATGCAAATCAATTCTTCTTTACATATCACCCAAATCATTATCCTTTTCCCACTCTACACGAGACTACCGCCTTCATTGTACTGTTCGCATGCACTAAATTACTTCTAACATCTAACATATTATATGGCTTAATTAAATATCAAATTTGTCCCAGCTTTGCCTTCAAATAGTAACCCTGTAATTCACTAATTTTTTATTAAATTCAAATATAACACCATGTGATGCTCTAATTAAATCTATATTAAGAAAATACTTGTTGTATGAAATAATTACATGACATAAAAATTAAAGATACAGTTCAGATTTTTACCTGAGAGCCCAGATTACTTTGAGCACTTATGCAAATAGATATGATTCTCTATTAGAAAAGCCTGGTCATTAATGCTTGATAGAATTTTGCAGCCACGTCAAGAACTTTGTAAATTACAGTAAAACTGCAAAAAAGTGCAATATACCAGACGCATTTGCAGCAGCTGCTGTGCCTGCTGACTGAGTTGCAGTTCGAGAGACTGTTTCTGTCTCTGAAGGCGCTGCTCGCTTTCGATCCGCGTCTGGCCGTTCGGCTGACTAGTCAACTGTTGCAACTGACCTGGGTAAAAACAAGAGAACTGTTGCAAATGACCTGGGATAAACAAGATAACGCAAAACTTTCCAACCTACGAACTGACTTGCACCAATCGTCATAAACCAGCATACTATCAATAACATCCGTTCAGTGCTTATCTTTTTGAACACACGTGTAGAATCAAAGAGGACAAAAAGATCAAAGCTCAAATGTTTGGAATAATGGAGGGTGCCAATAAGAAAAGAAGGCACCCACAAGGAATGGTGAGATGATATTGAAAAATGGCTTGGTAGCAGTTTACAGGATCTGAATCGCTGAGCAAAAAAACAGGAAAGAATGGCAAAAAACTGTAGAGATGGCATTATATGCCAGCGGGCGATGAGCCCACGGCTAGTGATGATGATGATGATGATGATGATGATGATGACGATGACTGCAGATCACATAAACATGAAATCATGGGCGTATTTAGAAAGGCTCAAAGGGGTATGCTGAAATTGAAGTTCGAAAAATAAACTTGGTGACAAGCAAAAAAAGTTTATTGCCCTTCTAAAACGTGGTGACAAGCAAAAAAGGTTATCGTCCTTCTAAACGTGGTGACAAGCAAATAAAAAAACAAAGACCAAAGGTGTACGCTGTGGCTCAGTAGCGTACCCCCTAAATATGCCACTGCATGAAATCTCTCAAAAGTTACCGTTTATTTTCAGCGACTCCTGATATTGTATAATGAACTGTTCTTGACGGTGCTGCAGCTGACGTAGTTCCGTTTCCGTTCCTACAAAATGTAAAAGAAAAGAAAAACACGAGTATTACACAGCATGCAAGATGTACCCACTCGGTAAACACAAGGAAACCAAATGCACACTTCAAGCAACAACTGTTTTATTCAAACTGAAATCACAAGCAACCAGCACAATTCAAGTTCAGTGTCCAAGGACCAGACATTATATAGCAATTTTACTGTCCCCAGACATATGTGCACATGCTCAGTCAATATGCATGCTGTAATGCCACTGCTAGCATTATATTCTTACTAGTAGTTAACAGCTCCCTCTCCAATATGCCATAAATACAAAGAGTAAAAGGTACTAGTGATTGTAACAATTTACCAAAGTCCTTAATGAATTATTTAGAATGAAGATGGAAAACTTTGTATAAAACTGTAATGCACAGCTGAAGAAACTAAATGGAGAAACTGAAAAACAAATACCCATAATCTCAAAATTCACTGCACTGCATCATCATCATCATCATCATCATCATCATCATCATCATCATCATCATCATCATCATCATCATCATCATCATCATCATCATCATCATCATCATCATCATCATCATCATCATCATCATCATCATCATCATCAACATAACCATTGTCTGCCAGTTCATCCATCATCATCATTATCACAGCTGCTTTCTGCCAAACATTAGCGGCATTTATCTTGTTCTCCATTTATCTTGTTAATCTGTTTCCATCTTTTCCACTGAATACTGATAACTGGCATCCTTCAAAGTCTTCTTTGATGTAATCCATCCACTCTTTCCTGGGTCTTCCTCTTCCTCTCTTGCCTTCTTTGTATGTGCAGAGTGCTTCATATAGGAGTCAGGTTGTCTTTCATTCTATTTACGTGTCCATGCCATCTAAGTCTTCTTCTTCTTCTGATTTCATCTATTATTGTCTCTTGCATCCCCAGTCTTTTTCTGAGTTTTCATTTCTTGTTCTTTATAATCTGCTTACTCCCAAGATCTTTCTCAAACAACTCATTTCTGTTGCTAGCAGTCTGTTTTCATCTGCTCTTTTTAATATCCACGTTTCTGATCCACATAGTATAATGAGAGCTATAAACTGCCTACCATTTATAATCGTACACCGGGTAATTTTAAAAACATAGATACAAATATTTGCTAAGTAAAGTCTTATTTGGAATAGATGTTGATTCTATTTAATGATATCAAGTGGATATACCTGTGTGCACTTCTTCAGGAGCTCAAAGCGTTCTATAATCTGTCTGTTTGTCGACGCTTGTTTACTGTCTTCCTCAACTTGCTAAAGATAAAAAAAACACGAAAAGGATAAAGATAAAAACCTAAAGGTACAATTAAAAAGAAAAGAACAGCTGAGTTTCTATTTCTTAAGAAAACAAATTACATCAATTGATTGCCACAGCAACATAATAACACTGATAAAAGGACCATTATATAAGTTAACTTATACTAGCTGGGATCAGGCCATTAGATGATTACTGTAGTTATCCATCACAATATATCAGATAGATATGTGGCAACACGGGAAGAACATTGAGCAATTTGGAAAAAAATCATGTAGCTTTTGGAGAAAAGCAGTTCAAAGCTATTCCACGATTATATGCCATCCGCATAATTATTAACCCCTTAACCGTGTATTTAACTGTAACTCAATGTAAAATGGACGGATATATCCGGGATCCCCAGTTAAGGGGTTAACCAAAAATTTATAAATTGCACAGCCAAACCACGAACTGCAAACCTGTCCAGCTTTGCATAACTTTTCGGCAGGAAAATAATTCAATTTCAAAACACGATTAAAATATCCAATAATTCTTTCACTCACGACGGTTACCATCTTGATACAGTGTTTATTCTAGGCCATCTCTGGGGGGGGGCAGGGAATTCCCCCTCACCAAGTTTTAAAATTCCCCCGAAAAATTTTTATATGTTGGCTGGGGGGATGGAAATTTCCCCTCCAAAAGTGTGGAGACTCAGACTTTGTCCCCCAAACATTTCAAAATCCCCCCCAATGTCAAGGTGGCTAGAATAAACACTGATCTTGATACCATCAACACCTTGATAAATTCAACGAACACTAACACTTTCGGCCTGGTGGACAAATTTCGTTTCCGTCGCTAAGCAGTTCTTGATAACTCGAACCAGGTTCATCGGGTGGTTGCCGTAGATCTGCCGGAACTGAACGACGGTCTCTTGGAGCTTGAGCTTCGTCAGGAACATGTCGTCGTTGCTCAGCTCCTGCGCCTTTTCTTCCATCAGCTGCACCAGCTGTTCCCGCAGTTGGATCGCAAACTTCTCGTGCTCGGGGTTATCCTCGTCGACTTCGTTCCTGCACCGGAACAAATCACCAACAGTTTCAATTCACAAGACCTGTTTATATAATAGTAAGGGTCCATCCATATAATACATATGCACTGAGGGGAGAAGGGGGGGTTGGATTTTGGAGATTTCGCGTAAGTACGGTGTGTGGCTGTGCGCAATGAGGTGACGGGGTTTGAGAATATGTCTTTTTCTGTGTACGTGCTATATGGATGAGCCCTAACCAAATGCTACACATACCGGTAATCTAATCACAATCTTAAAATAATGGTTAGAAAAGAGGGCGTGACAGAAATAACGTGAAATTTAAACACCACACCAATATTTATCAATCACCCAAAGTTCAAATGTCAATATTTTTAGCTGCGTCCAAACAATCTGTAGCACCATTCCCTAATAAGAAATAGAATATCTATTCTTCACTGAAATTCCACTCTAACGCTACAGCTCCATTAGGGGATATGTTACTGGGATAAATCCCCTTACGGGTCAATTACGCTGTCCTCGGACAGTATTCGGATGGACCTTAGGACAAATGGGAGCTGCACCTATTGCAAAGATGGCAGACCACAAGACTGTTGAAATTTGGGTGTTGAAGTGCATTCCAAAAGCGGCATTTTCGATTGGAAAGAAATGTTGCAAGTGTAGAAAGTTTCGGTCAGACCGTTGATGCTGTTTCAGATATTTATTATTCTGCAAAGACATTTTGATGTCGCATAACCATTCGAGTTGATGCAAGACCTAGCACAGTTAATCGGTCAATGACCTAATAACCTGAAAGCTAATTGGTTGAACAGCAAAGACATCCGGCTGAATTACCCGCTTGAATGATCAAACGCATTCGCTCGGATAATATCCACGCAGTATTTTTCGTCCCAAACAAATATTTTTAGGATACATTTTTAAGTGGAGTCCCTGTTGACTACTGTCAGCATATCATTCACGTGGATATTGTCTGGGTAACTACTTAGGGGATATATCCCTGCAGTATATCCTCTTATGGAGCCAAGTAACATAAAATACTGAATAATCCACAAAAAAGAGCCAGAAGACTTAAATTCTTCACCAATTGCTTCTGCTTAATGATTAATGTTTACTATCAGTAAAAGCAAATGCAACTTGAATTTTAAGCCCAGTCTCAACATTATCAGTAAGTGCCTGCCGCAGACTGGTTGACTTAACGTGGGATTTCAACAGATGGCCAAAAAGAAAAAATGTCCCTGAAAATAAATAGCTTTTTACATTCTTTGGCTAATAGCACTATGAAGAATAGATTTATTATTCATATCTGTTGCATAATTCAATTAAAAACATAAATAGATGAAAGTCATGATTAGATTCAAAGAAATTTAAATGTTTTATATAAATGACACATTGTATAAACACTGCAATACTTTCAATTCTGATTAATTGTGCCAAGTTAACACTACGGTCTTTGAAATGGTGGCTTTAACTTGAAAATTTTCCTAAAAATGGATCGTGACAGTAGCATAAAATCTGGAATATGCCATGCAGCATGGTATATGCAGTGGGGAAAATGGGGAGAGTGCCTGGTCACTGACTTGCCTACTCTTCAAATAGCAAAATTGAAGTTGAAACTAGGCTACAAGTGACAATCTTTCACCACTCTCAAATACCACCATACTGCTGCCTGAATCATAGATTTTAATTATACACTAGATGCTGTCTATATATGGCAAATTCAGCTGAAATTTGACACCATATATCCACCATTTTGGTACACTGTTGTCGTGGTTACCATTGTCTAGATATCTACAGCACACATATATTTAATCGAAACACACTCCATGTTAAATGGCTGAAATCTGGCATCGCTTTCTAAAACCATTGACCCAGTCTTGGCTATTAACCCCTTAACTGGGCAACTATTTGTAACTCAATGTAAAATGGACGAGCGTTACTCGGGGCACCCAGTTAAGGGTTAAAGTCTACGGTTCGAATATCACGAATTCCATACGGTGCAAATTAGTACCGTGGATAACGTAGCTTCAATTTGAATCTCTGCATCACATGCTAAGGCAAAAGACACTAACACTTCGGGCCTAAACAGAATCCTTGACACGACAATTAGGCAAACGATTATGGTAACAGTCAACTTTTCCCTCATGCACATATGACACTTCACTTCCAGATATGCATGCAATCAAGTCTCACAGAAGGAAAATAACTATGGTATAAAGGCACACAAAGCCTAATTCTACAGTATAATCATACTTATTTACACCTTAGTATTCCAGTTCAGGACCACTTTTTTGTCATTAACTGGTTCAGATGACTCAAGACCCTGCCTTCACACTTCATGACACTTCTTACTGGGTCAATGCAAGAGGTAGTCTTGTAACAGTGGCAGATTTAACACCCCATCATACTCATGCTGTGCTTTGAAACGGCCTTGCTCTCTTAGTCTAAGTCAATGCTCAATTATGAAGAAATCAGCATAACTCACTAGCCCTAACCTTAACCCCTTGCTAAACAAAGACCTAGAGCCAAAGACTCTGTGATGCCAGCCAGACAGACAGCACTGTTAAATCCTCAAATTCACTGCAAGCAAATATGATTAACTGCCCATATAAAGTAACTCTCCACCAGCAAACAGGAGGTCAAATAATTATAAGGCACAGGTTGCAGGCCACATGGCTGAGTTCACACCACCATAAACATGGTACAGACCTATGCATCTCTATAGACACCACCAGTAAGATTTAATGTCCTTTTAGTCTGGCTTTAACAAGTTCTGCCCTAATGCATATCTTGAGTCTTTCAAAACTGTCTTACTGTTTAGCATTCGGTACTACACTGGTTCAGTGGCCTCTATTCAAAGGTTGTGATCACACATTACACAAAATAAATTCATAATAATTAATAAATAATGAACATAAAGTCAGCACATAGTCAGTGCCATTTCACATACTCAAACTCAATATCTGACGTTACAAGCACGAAAATTTAAGCACTAAAATCATGTTAACTTGATAATGCACACTTAGTAAAAAGACAGATTACCTACAATGTAGAAACACTTAACTCTTAAGCCACCCTTAAACCGCCACATACTTTGGACCTATATGTAATGGGAACAGGGTATACTCGGTTCTGACAGTATAAGGGTTAATACTGTTTGCTGCATTCAAACTCTTTTGAACAGTCATACTTTCCAGCAGTTCTGACAAGTACCGGTATATGAAGTATGAACACAAGTACAGGGTATGCAGAAGTATATTGAGCATTCTAAGTCAGGCATTTATAATAACCGTTTGTGTCTCTGTATATAATGGACATAATTTAATGGCTCCAGAATAAAACTCTGACCAATTTTAGGCACTGAAGCTGAAGTCAGATGCCTAACCCTTTGACCACGGTAATCCATATAAAGAATAGGCTATGAAGCCAGAATATCAGCCTTCTGGGGAGAAAGAGTTAAATTCAAACTTCTCATCCCTGCACATGGTGCATAGTGCAAGAAGACATCTGTTACAAAAAAACCAGTTAAATATCATAACGTGATTACTATACCATGGCCGAGTTTCAATCCACTGTGCAAAAAAGTGCCGCACTTCAATCGGAAAGTGAGGCCCATAGACGCTCTGCATGTGCCTCATAGAATCTCCAGTGAGCTGCTGGACTTTGGCCCAAAGCGCCATCTGTGGAAAATGAAACCATATGACCAGTGCTAGAGTGAAAAAAACATATTCAGTTCCATCATTGGCAATTTAAGGCTAATGGTTAGAAACGATTTTGAAGCATATCTGAATAAAAATCTCTTAATGCAATTATCAGCAGCCTCATTCAAGTCACTCGGGCACCATGGTGAAGGTGACATGCAAGATACCAGACCAACACTTTATCTTACCCTAATTACCCAGAACAGCTAGCAATTAATCTTTCTAAGAAATGTCTTTCTTAAATGGACAAAAGTCCCAGGCATTTAACAAAATCAAGACCTTATTCATCAAGCAATCATTTTCTCAATTAATTATCCCAGAGTCCAAACAACAGTCAAGATTAGTCTCCACTACATTGTCTATAGTTTTCAGACTTGAGTAATCAGTCCCACATCAGATAACACTATCAACATCAGATAACACTAACACTAAACTGACATTCACATACAAAACACCACAAAAATAAATTTTGAAAGTTCAATCTCCTTCCTCTTCATGGCAAACACATATGTGTACAGTGTACACATTTAATAAAACACAATTTGCACTTTTCTCAAGAATGCAACGTGCCATGAAGAGAAAACTAGTGCTAAAGTCAATCAGTGAAAGTGATTATGCATCTCAGATTCCCCGATTCTGTTAGATGTGCAAATTTCCATCCCTTCCTGTGCACAACATCATAACAATTACAGGATAGCAATACACTATGGGAACACCATTGGGAAGCGTGCTTCTCTATTAAACCATACTTTGATTTACAGGGCAAAGTGGCATAGGAGGCATTAGGAGGCCTGTGTGAAAGCCACTAGGGGCATTAACAAGGCCTTGAACCTCACTCTGTCAGCTTCAGTGCATAACCCACTCTGCCATCTCCTGTCCAGGCTCTCGAACACTGCCGGCACAAGTTTATCAAGTTGTCTCTCGACCGTAAGGTCTTGACTTAAAACACATTTCTTTTCTATTGCATACCCTAACTAGCTTGAACCAGTCACTTACAGACTGACTAATAAAAATTTTCAACCAAGAACTAACCAAGTACATGAATTCTTTTACCATGATTTGCACTCTGAAGTGACCATCTACTGATTACAAATGCACTAAAAAGTTTCATAACTGATTGACACTGGTGCTAATCAAATGAAATTCCACGCATAACCACGGATGATGGAGGTTTCTGAACTGTCAGCAAATTGCAGACAGTTCACCCCGCTTACATTTAACATCAAATACCAACAAGTACACCATACATGCCACGCCGCGTGAGCAGTTCTGTATTTCAATGCCAAATTCGGTATATTCTGTACATGGTGGTTTATATTTAATGCGATCACAAACGCTGAACCAACAGCGGCTGTAAACTAGACGCTAAAAATAACGGTACATGAATTGCAGGCGCTACATAAATTACACTTTCAATCGCAGTAGGTAGTACAAGCGGCGACGGAAGCTCTGTTATTTCGACGATGACAAACAAAGGCGCTAGAAAAATACCGGAACAACTGTCGAACACGATCGCTCAGTCAAATCGAAACCGATTAACTGTTAATTTTATCGATTAAATCGTCAAAAAACAAAAACACGATTTCACTCAGTCAACCACCTCGAGATACGCAATTGCCTATTGGTCGGTCGTCAGCAATACGTAACGGCGTTTCTGATTGATTGATGCTCTAAATAAACTAGGTCACAAGCGTCTGATTGAGCAGCACGGTAGGTAATCCACGCCCATCAATGCTCGTTTGCATACGTCGTTACCAGGAATTCCGGACCATAGATTTATTATAATACACTGGATGCCGTCTATCTATGGCAAAGTCAGCCCAAAGTTGCCAGTTTGCATGGATGGTGTGTCAAGAAATGTTTATCCCGCAGATATCTTGAAGACCTCATAATTGCTATCATTTTTATTTGAGTGCAGCGCCTCTTAGATATGGACGTCACCGCTTTAATATGGTGTAACTTTAAATGTGTTCCGTTTGATCTTTTACTCATCTTTTCCACAATTCTTATTCGATTGATTTCCGAATATAAATACTATAATCGTATCGTAAAAGTAGATTTTTAGGTC
The DNA here is from genome assembly GCA_018105865.1 of Metaphire vulgaris. Classification (NCBI taxonomy): domain Eukaryota; kingdom Metazoa; phylum Annelida; class Clitellata; order Crassiclitellata; family Megascolecidae; genus Metaphire; species Metaphire vulgaris. Next base: position 4,058,275 of record CM030855.1, read on the forward strand.
GATTATTAGTTGAGTTTGAAGCCGTTTTGTGCAGTGCTGATTTATACGACTATAAGCCTATGTTACTATGTCCTATGTCTATGTTTTTCGAAGGCAGCGACTGCGCAACGTCGCGGCTATTCGCATAAATCAGACGATCAATTACACAATATTTTAAACAACTAGTCCACACTAAATAAGTTAAACGGCTTATTCGTTCCAACAGTGTACCAAAATTTTCAAGATTTCAGCGGGATAAACATTTCTTGACACACCATCCATGCAAACTGGCCTCACTTTCTGATACCATAGACTCTGTCTTGTGATATTAAAGTCTATGTTCCGGACCACAACAGCCATTCATTAATTCAGAGACACAGGTCACGCGTGCTGAGACGCACGTCCGACTCTCGATTTTGCCACTATCTCGGTATCTCTGCATTTCGGTCCCGTTTTGACAGACGAGAGAGCATTAATAATCCCATTCTGGCACATAGTGATTTACGAGCAGTGTTTATTCTAGCCACCTTGACATTGGGGGAGGGGTATTTTGAAATGTTTGGGGGGAACAAGGTCTGAGTCTCCAAAAACCTTGACAAGCAAAAAAAGTTTATCTCCATTTTAAAATGTGGTGAAAAGCAAAAAATGTAATCCTTCCAACCTTTCTAAAATTTTTGACCCTTCTCAAATGCAGTGGCGGCTCCACCAGGGGGCCAGAGGAGGCCCGTGCCCCCTATTGAGTGCCTGCCCCCAGTTGGCACCCTATACTTAATGTTACATACATTAAACAACAAATGGTTGGCCCTCCATGATTAGAAGTTGCCACCCCAACGCCCCCCCCCCCACTTGCCAAATCCTAGAGCTGCCACTGCTCAAATGCCTTGTCAAACAAAAAAATTGTCATCCTTACATTTTTACCTCTCCAAAAATAAAAAAACCCGTCATCACACTTTGGGGGATTTCCATCCCCCATGCAACATATAAAAATGGGAGGGATTTTAAAACTTGGGGGATTTCCCCTCCCCCAAGAGAAGGTCTAGAATAAACACTGATTTATGAGCACTGCATTCGATATTCATGCTGATGATTTAATTTTAATGAACAATCATGCAATGCAGTTTTTCTCCTTTCTTTCCTGTAGTTTTGATGTTAGCAAGTTTCAGACAGTTCACCCCCACACTTACATTTAAAATACCAGCAAGCACAGCGTAGGGGCTGTCCATTAATTACGTCAGCAAAATAGAGGAGGGGTCTGAAAAAGTTTGACAGTTTTGACAGAGGGGTCAAAAGAAGTTGATGTCAACAATTTCCTTGTTGAAGAAATAAAAAAAAATATGGCATTTCATGGAACACCATTTATTAAAACGAAAAAAGCCTGACAAGCAAAAAGGTCATCATCACATTTTGACATTTGATGAGCAAAAAGAGGAAGAGAAGGTCTTCACCACAAAAATGATAACCTTCTAAACTTTCAAAAAATAATAACCTTAACTTTTTCGGGGGACCCGTCACTTATCTTAGGGGGAAGTCATGAGTTTTTGACATAGTCCTAATTATAGGAACTCATTGAAAGTTTAATAGTTGTTCACAAGTGGAGGTGTCAAAAATTGCCCCAAAAATTGTTTACATAATTAATGGACAGATCTTGGTCACACACTTGATCTTCTTATCACTCAATCTGATTGTACAATCCTGTCTCCAGTAATGATTATTATCTCTCAGACCATCTTACTGTCAATGATTTGGGGCAACCATTAATTATCTCAACCAGGGACTGATTATAGGCCTACGGCACTTATACGGAATGTAAAATGAGGACTCAGAGGGGCCAACTTAGCCTAGATCAGTCACCCACACAGTTGCCTGTCTAGTTCAAGATCTGTTCTAATCTGCGAATGATTATAGCCCACAGCTACATTGTTCTTGCACACTAATAAGTTTGCGACTTGAAACTTTGAAGACACATCTGGCGGAAATTCTCCTCCAGCTCAAGCGTTCCATATACTGTACAGTATAGACTAAACAGTTAGGCAAAATAGGATCACTATCGCTCATTGCCGTTTCTTTGTCTTTATTACAGCTGTCATTGTTGGATTATAATTTGATACATGGATTTGCTAGACCATTAGTTACTAAGTTCATTCAATTAAACCGTTCTCACAAAATATAATAAATTTAATAAATGCATTTATTTAACAGTAACTTGAAATAAATCAGAACGTATGTGTTTTGTTAAAGAAATATTACATAATATCTTAATACAAATTTTCAAAAACAAATTATACCCACAACTTTGATTCGGGTACTTTAGAGATAATGACTGAAAGCAACATCAGGCAGATCTATTTGTCTCTGTATGTTTGGTCAGGCAGAAAAATTAAATACTTTGGCAATCAAATAATGCTTTTGCTGCAAATTTCCTAATGGTCAAAACTAGAAAACTCGTAATCAATCTTTGAGAACTTCTGGGTCGATCTTAGTCTGCTCTTTTGATGGCGAAGAGTCAAGTGAAACATTATTTCTAATAACTTTTGCATAGAATCCAAATCCGAGAGCCACTAGAGGAGGAACAGCTAACACTGTGATGATATTCTGACGCAGAAAGTTCGCAAGATTCTTCACCATCTGAAATTCAATTTAGATATCAAGTTCAACCACACAGTTGCAAACACATCAATAAATTTGTTATCATGGGGGCGGTCCATTAATTATGTCCACAATTTTTGGACAATTTTTGACCCCCTCCCCTTGTCAGAAACTGTCAACTTTCACTTAAACCCCCCATAATTACATCAACAACTCTTGACCCCCCCTCAAGATCAATGACAGGTCCCAATAACAAGGTTATTATTTTTGTGGTAATGACCATTTTTCCCTTTTTCCTCATCGAGTGTCAAAATGTGGTGGTGATGACCTTTTTTCTAATGCTTTTTTCCATTGTAATAAGTAGTATTCTATGAAATTTCATGTTTTTTGATTATTTGAAAAAAGTGAAATTGTTGACGTCAACTTCTTTTGACCCCCTCCCCCTGTCAACAACTGTCAAACTTTTCCAAACCCCTCCCCTAAATTGTTGACGTAATTAATGGACAGCCCCTCATATTAGTTTGCTTGCTCGGGCGCTGAATAGGCCAAGTCAGAGAATGGAGATAAAGATAAGGGAAAGAGTGGACAGGAGTGACATGATGACTTTCATTGAGGGTTCATAGAGGACAGCCTGTGTTTATTTAATAATATGGGCAAAATAAAATCTCTGCCCATTATATTATGTATGGTTAACAGTCGTCATTTTTCGATGGCCAGGATGTTCATAATTGCCTAAATAGTGTGAGCCAGGGTCTGGAGCCAAAGATAAGGGATGGGTAGAAATTAGTATGGGGTAATTATAATGTGGAATTTTGACAGAGGTTGTTTATGCCAGACCAATAACCTGCGTCAATATCTAGGCCTATTTTAATACACATAACTTAATCTTTAAATTGTAAGATAGTAATTAATTGAATTACATTCAATTATTCACTGAAATTCGAAAGAATACATCGATTTGCCTCGTGTTTTGCGAAATTATTAATTATTCCTCCAAGATTAATGCAAATGAGGCGATAATAAAGCGAAAGTCAACTCCATAACATAGAATTGTTCAGCAAAAATATTGAATTCATTATTTAATCCCTAGATGAATTCTATGACTGACTGAATTTGTTTACTTTCTAATCATTTAAGATTTAGTGAATGATTCCTTTTGAGTATTAAACTAGTACTATGGAGGTTGATAATAATTATTAAATATATATTCAGTGCTTATAAATAGTTATAATTGATATCCTCCGAATTTGGACATTTAAATTTATTAGCCTAGCCTGACCTAGCAGGTGCATGACCGTGCATCGCTGCAATGCATATGCAAAAGCTTGGTGGAGAGGAAAAATCAATCCAGCTAGATACTCTTAGAGATTTTGCACAGAAATGCTATTTCAAACAGCAAAATAACATGTTTAGGCGGCAGAGATTCTTGCAGCCTTTACAGGATGCGGGCGTATCTTGCATTGAAAGAAAACGCGTCCAGTGTTGTTGTTAAACATGTGTATGGTCTTATTCAGCGATAAAAAGGATATTAAAACGATCATTACACGATTGCAGTGGAGATGATTTTTTACACGATTTATCGCAATAAATAATGCTTTTTGTATTGACGATATTATTTCTTATTTGCTGTGGAACATGGATTACTCTTAGGTGTGTTACGTACGTTGATTTTCTATGCAATAGGCCTAAACTTAAAGTAAGTAAGTAAAGTAAAATCTCGTGGATTTATATAGCGCCTTGGAGAGCAGCACAACAGTAGCTGCTTATTCTTAGGCGCTCAGCCTCTCTTAAAATAGCTATGGGAAGGTATATTATCAGCCAGGCAATAGTCAACATCCAAAGGGCAGCGAGCCACCCCAAAATGCACTACATTTTATAGCGCCAGTTTTGAGTTTAATTGTTGCTTGTTATAACTGCATTGCGTTTAATGCTGTATCGGAGAATTCGCTGGAGGTAATACTATTTCTGAATTTTGATTATTTTTGTGACCATATGTGATTATTTTCTGATGAATAGTTGTATTTGGAATTTGGAATGAAGTATACCAGGAAAGACGATGAAAGGAAGACCAAGAAGGACGGTATTGGATTTGATGATGAAAGCAGATGCACAGCCTCACAAAACATGAGGAAATCTAAGAAGAGGCAAGGCACAGAAAGGAATGGAAACAATGAAGCCCCGAACCTGTCTCAGGACAGAGAACCTGATAATCATCATGATGACGAGGATGATGATGATGATGATGATGATAAGTTGTTTTTCAGTGTGTTGCCCCAGGATCATGAATTCATTGCCAACTGCACTTTATATAAACTGCACATTATTATCATCTTATTAGATCCGACCTTAAACATATTTGCCCTATGCTGATCCTGACTGACTCTTCTGGCTTGACCTGGCTTTAATTTGGATTGGATTTGTTGTGCCATCAACTGCTGCCATAGGCATTATTGGCACTGCAGAAGTTGATTGATTAATTGAAATTTGTTTGCTTTAGATTTATTTTATGGTTTGTGCTGTGTGCGGCCAAACGATGGGCTAACGTTGATATCAGGATTGGACGATTAGGGTGTTTACAGTTGCAAAATGTATCCATTCGCCTAAAGGCTGACGTGCATTTAGTAAGTATCCAATTGTTTGCTTCCCTGTTGCAATGTTACAGTTATTTTCACGTGATCTTGATGAAACCAGGTTCAAATGTATAGTTATTACATTGTTTTGTTGCTGTTTTCCTCTTGATATTCAGTATCAAAAATCTTAAAAATTCTTCAGATTATTGAGTCATTATGAGTCATTGGTTCTGATAATAATTATAATTGGTGGTTGTCTGTTAGCACTGATTTTTTTATCTGGTCAAATCTTTCATTTTTTTCTATGTCTTTAGTTTCTGTCTACCATGATATAATGATATTTGATATTAAAAAATGTGTGGTTCAACTTGTATAAACATGGCGTTCTGTATTTTTCTTATAATTTCTTTTATCTCCTTTTATGTGATGTCATATTTCTCTATCTCTAGGTATTCCGAGTTAATACTCATTTATGTTGTATTGTGAACTACAGGGACAATCACTTGAGTTGTCGGGGGCGCCTGAACCACAGGGGCAGTAAGAGTTGGTTGTGGGCCCTTGAACCATGGGGGGAGGGGCAGTACGAGCTGGTGGGGGCCCCTGAACCATGGTGACAGTATGATTTGTTGTGGGTATCTGAATCATAGGATGCACGACATGAGTTGCATTGCTGACATTTTAGAGGGCAAGAGACGTGGAATGAATGTCTGGCTGATGTATGAAATATGATTTTTGCTTGTCATTTCCAGATAGATTAATTATGTGTAGAATCAGTTGTGGAAGCAGAAATTTGGTAAAACTCATACAAAACTCAAAATGAAATCCAGCAAACATTGGAAAAGAGGTAGTGTCATAGGTGTGGGTGGGGAGAAATGTTGGTGTAATTTCTAAGGTAAAGGTATTGATTCCATTCTAGTTAAAATGAATAATATTGTGCTATTGTTGTTGTTTTTGTCAGTGTTGGTGTTGTTCTCTGACTGACTTTAATATTTTTTATTTGTATCTGTAAATGCACTTGTAGGAAATAGAGAAATTGCATCTCTCCAGTTGCTATGTAAACCGAAAGTACAAGTAAGTGTGCATGGTTTTACTGGCTCTTGTAAGGGTCCATCCATATAGTACATGCACAATGAGTGGGGAAGAGGGTTGGATTTAAGAGATTTTGCCTATGTACGGTGTGCAAACAGGAGATTGAAAATATGCCTTTTTTGCGTACGTACTATATGGATGAGCCCTAATGAGTTTCTTCCAAAGTTTATTAAATGGCTTTGTGTGTTCATCTTCTCGTCAGGCTCTTGCATAGAAAACTTGTGAGAGTGATTCTATATATGCCTGTGAACAAAAGGCATATAAAGGCGTATAATCATGATTTACTTTTATCTGGATATAGGTTAAAGACTGGGGTTATATTGAAAGTGACTTTTTAATTAAAATACTTTTCATATGACAAATATGTCCAAAAAGACGCAATTTCCTCTGTATAACTTTTTGCATCAAGGTTTCTTTTGGCTGGATTTTCTTGTATAGTTCCTTGTTGCTGATCTTTTCAACTCATCCAATTCTGAGAATTTTTCTATAGCATTTTCTTTCAATTGCTAAAATTCTTCTTTCCAATTCTTTTGTGATGGTCCAAGTCTTGCAACCATACAAGAAGCTGCTGAAAATACATGTTTCAAGAATATTCTTTTTTATTCTGAGACTTAATGCTTTGCTCTTCCACACACACATTGTCCATTGCCTTCAGATTTCCTAAGGATTTCGCTGCTCTTATTGTTACTTCTTTCTTGCAGTCCAGATCATGTGTCATTATATTCTATGGTATTCTCTAATACATTGTTTCATTTCACTTCCAGAATTTCCCTTTTATTGATAAATATATTGAAGTACATTCAGTTAATCATTATTGATATAGTTTAAGAAAAGGTGAATACCTTTGTGTTTCTAAAATACAGATTAGATTAGTGCCGTGACATTGTTTGTTCATTAATAAGATGTTATGTCTTGATTACAGTAAAACTCTTATGCTGCATATTCATAAATTGGAAACTTTACATTGAAGTTTTTCTTGATCATTGATAATTATTTAGGTCTCCGGTTGTTCTTTCAATCTGTGATATCAAGTTCAGTTTGGATTTCAATGGCTTGCAGAATTTTTTTATGTCTCAAAGCAAGATGCCTTCTGGCCACAACAGGAAATCTGCTTTCGCGCGACTGCTGCCAATTGTCAAGGTTCATTCCATTGATATTTAGCCTGTGCTTCCGTCCAGTGGCGACTCCTCAGGGGAGGGTCCGGGGGCCGTGCCTCCCCCATATTGAGTGCCTGGCCCCCAGTGCCCCCCCATTGGGACCCTTTACTTAATACTACATACCTAACAACAAGTGGTTGCCCCCGCATGATTAGAAGTTGCCACCCCAACGCTCCCCCCCACTTGCCAAATCCTGGAGCCACCACTGCTTACATCAAGTCTTGTTCATAGCTGATGATACCCTCTGTTATAGAGGAAGTTACTTTGCCATTTTGTGATAGTGATATTTCTTTTCAGCAGTTACATGTTATAGAATGTTACGTGTGCAACTATGCATCTGATTAAAAATTGCTGAAGTTGCAGACTGGCTTTCTTTAATGATGATGGTGTGACTATATATATCAAGGTAAATGTTATTGTTTTGTCACCTTCAGTTGTTCGGTATTGATATTGATCAAGCATATGTGATTGTCAATGATATACCACCAAAAACGAGCATCCTGCATTTACATATCGACCGGATATCGTCAACGGCTGCAGGAGTTTCATCTGATAGGTGACATATAAAGAAACACAGAAGATATGATGTAATGTAATGTAATGTAATAAAGTATTTGTATAGCGCCTCTTCTGAAGAATCACTCAGAAGCGCTCCCACAGCAAATTACTGTATACTGACAAAGAGATAAGTTTTAAGTCATTTCAAAAAGAGGGCCATAGAATTAGAAGTTGCTAAGCCACACATGCTGGTGTCAAGAGCATTCCAAAGAATAGGGCCAACTGATATTTGAGAATATTCATAACAAATTACACTAGTCAACAAAATAAAAAAAAATTTCTGTCACAGAAATGAAAAAGTCTGATTCTATTACAGTTTTTTGCAAGGAATTCAGATATGTACTTAGAAATTCTCCATCACGTAACATTTTTCAGTGACACGTAGTTTAAATTTCTATTATATTGCTCATATAACATTATATGTGTTATATGAATATTGTAACCTGCAGTCTCCTAAAAGGTAGTTGTATATGATTTTCTATGATATTGTACCTCAGGAACATCCCTTTTAAGAGTCCAACAATAGTCTGCTAGCATAATGGAGCTCCACTTGCCCTGGTACCTATTTTCCATTACTGAAATGTCCTGATGAAACCTTTCTATGGGTTCATCGCTTACTGCTCCTAGATTTGCAGGAAAATAATCCAGGTGTGAATGCAAAAACTGCATTTTTTAAGACATGTTACATCCCATTTCAATAGAGTATCCATTAATTTTGTGCAGTTGGCTGCCTTGTTATTTCCCAAGAAGTCGCGACAAACAATCTTAAAGGAAACCCATGCAGCTCTTTCAGTGTCATTCAACTTAGCATCAAAGTTTTCATCTTTCATCAGTTTTCTAATATTAGGCCCTACAAAAATCCCTTCTTTGATTTTCACCTCACTTATTTATGGAAATGTATTTCTAAGATATGCAAATCCTAGTCCACTTCTATCCATGGCTTTTACAAAGTTCTTCACGAGACCCAACTTTATATGGAGAGGAGGTAGATATACTTTATTCGGCTCCACAAGTGGATCAAGAATGTTTTTTGCCTCATACTTTTTTCTGCCTCATGGCAGATGGTCAATTTGGGTAATTGACAGTTTGTTGTGATTTGGAAGTAATGCCTGCAATGTTTGTAAGGCAAAAGTAACAGTATGTCAAGTGATCTCTTGGTTCCCTCCAGATCATTGGAACAGCAAACTTCATGTGTCTAACACCCTTGACCCAACCTGTTAGGAGTCTGACACAGGTTATACAGCTGAAATGAGAGGCCCTGTATTTGTCCTAATCGCCAATTTCACATCCAAAGTACAGCTTATAACATGTCTTAACAAGCGGAGTAAAACGCCTTCTTTGCTTTCATCACCGCAAATGTAGCAAAAGGAATCCGGATGATTAGTACACTTTCTAGGCATTTCAAAATGACTACAAAGAACAAATAACCCTTAAATTATATTAACTAAGTGCTCTATATTAAATAGATTTAGGCAAGCTCACACCAGATTGGGCTTATTTCAAGCAATATAATACAAGTCACACTTGCTCATATCAGAATAGAACACACAATTCATGACCCATCGTTTTCTGCTTGTATCAGCCAGACAAATAGAACAAAGGGCCTGGATATATTATAACAACATGACTCAACATTTCTGCTGTGGCTGACAACATACAATAATATATTATAATTGGTTATGATGAAATTTTTTGTATACTACCTCGGTTTACTGAAATAAAATTGCATTGGCTATTTCACAGTAAGGTATATTCTTTAATAGACGATATCTCCTGAAGTATGGGTGATGGAAAAATTCTGATTACATATTTGGAAACTACGTGAAAAACTACATATGGAACAGACCAGAGCGATTCTGTGACAAAAATTGTGTTTACCAGTGTTATTTGGAACTGGTATACTATTCAGCATATTTAGGAATCAATTCGTTTCATCACTCTTCTGAATTTTTGCATATCTATAGCCTACTGTAGCACTAGCATTGTCCAATTTCAAACAGGGTATCAATTTTATAATATTATTGAGGTCTATAAAACCTGTGATAGAAGAAACCAGCTCTCTTAAGCGCCATCTTATCTCTCGATTGATTTTTTAGACATTTGACAGAGAATAGATTTCTAAAAGACTTTGCATAGTGTCTTTTCAAATGGCTCATTATTTTTCGTGGCATTTTGAAAGCTCTCGAAAAAAATTGAGTCAGAATATATTGACAATTCTAGTACGTTTTGACACAGCAAAGATGGGGACACAAGAATATGTGGTTTTAATTCGTTTCATCACTCTTCTGAATATTTGCATATCTATAGCCTACTGTAGCACTAGTCCTCGCATTGTCCAATTTCAAACAGGCCATGTTGGCCCACCCAATATTTGGCTTGTGGCGCCCTACATGTTTAGGATTATGATTCAAAATTCGTTTGCATCATGATTCCACTGCACTTCATCCATAGTGTTTTACTACAGAGCTTCACAGTTGCATTTCAGTGTTTTTGTTTTTAGGATGTTGACAAGTTTATCCCTAGAGTCAGTCCGACTGCAACTTTTAGGCAATACTGCTGAAGTAAGTTGGGGTGAACTTTTCTTACTTTTTTTTTCTTTTTTGTTGAAGTGCTCTTGACTTTGGCTTTATGCTATAAGTATAGTGCTTGATAAGTTGTCAGAAATAATAATAATAATAATAATAATAATAATAATAATAATAATAATAATAATAATAATATTCTTGTTTCCAACTAGCTGCTAGAAGCCACGCTGAAAATTTTTCGTAGTTTGATGTAGTATTTTGATTATTTACCATTTCTTGAAAGGGTTAACATGATTTTGCTTAGAATTTGGAACTTCAGAATTCTTTATTTTGCAAGTTATCCTCCATGCATCCAGTGTTTTGCACGGGCTTTATATGAATGGAGCTACTTTGGTGTTTCTTTTGAAAGCGCTATAGAAGTTAACAAGATTTTACTTTTTACTTACTGTTTATGTAAGTGTTTGCTGCTGACATCATGATTGTATTATGTCTTTTGAGGTCTCACTGGCATCTCAACAATGTCTGTTAAGCATGTCTCTGAATCAGACACTGGAATTAAAACTGAACCCACGAAATTTAAGAGACATTGAGGTATTGATAATTGTACTGTAATGCTTGAAATTTCCAATTTATTCTTGATAGGCTGCAGAATTTTAACATCCCTAGCATGATCTAAAGTAACTAAATGTTGCTTTGTACCTAAGCTTAAATATCTTTTTGCCATCGGTTATACTGGTATATTGATTTTAAGACAGACCTACTGGTTTTTAAGATCTACTGGTTTTAAAGACAGACCTACTGGTTTTTAAGATCTACTGGTTTTTAAGATCTACTGGTTTTTAAGAAAGACTTACTGGTTCATATTTTCACATATAAGTTTTATTTATTGATCCTGCACTTGTCATAGACTTTGTGTGTAACATAGGAATATGCTTAAGCCATTATTTACTGATGTCCATTGCATTACTATGCTTTGGAATTTTGCTGATTGACTGTAAAGATAAGTTATGGGATATTTTTTCCAGGCAGTTTGTGACAGGTTCCTGGTGTTTTGTAATCAATCAATCAATCAATCAATCAAATCAATCAATTTATTAGTATCAATGACAATGATGTTTCTATCTTAGTTAATTCAGAATTGAAAATCTAGTACTTATGCATGAAAGTTGCATTTAACCCTTTTGCCTCGCAAAGCCGATATTTTGTTCTCATAATATATGATGTTTTTTTATTGTGCTCCTGATATTTTTTATGTTTCAGAGTATTAATGTGTCTGTTTCATCGTGTTCATTGAAAAGTACAGAAGGTAATTAATTACTTCTGCTGTGTTTTTATTTATTTATCTATAGACAATTTCTCAAGCGCAGTAAACAAGGCTAAGGCCTACGACAAAAGCGCCTTGACATATATAATTCTAATCCTATATTAAATAGGTGTGTTTTTAAGTTCTTAAGAAAAGATTCTGCAGAGACAGCTTCCGACACAAAACATGTGCCTAAGCTTAAATATCGTTATGCCATCAGTTATAACGGTTTAACATTGAGGCACATGTGTTGCTTGTTACTTGTAGTAACAAAACAAGCCACTTAGGCACATGTGTTGCTTGGATAGCCAAGATATTTGTAATCTGGTTAAAATAAATAAAGAAATCTCGATATAGTGGATTGCATAGTTGTGTATTTATTAACATTGAAACATTTTTTGTAGATTTTCTGAAAATTATTAATACTCTGACTATTTCTACGCCATCAAGAGGTATTGTTTTTCATTTGTCCTCTTTGGTTTGCTGATTTTAATTTTAAAATTTAAAATTCTATTAAGAGGTCATACTTAAATTGCTTGTAATTATTGCTGAATGCATATAGAAATCTAGTACTTATGCATGAAAGTTGCATTTAACCCTTTTGCCTCGCAAAGCCGATATTTTGTTCTCATAACCTATTGGCTATATGGATCACTGTCGACAAAGGGTTAAGAAAGTTGAATGCATGTAGCTTTGTGTTAATTGGAACTGTATGTCGTAACAGATCGAAGAACATCTGCAAAATTTATTGAAACCAGAAATCGGGGTTTGGCAAGATTTCCAAAGGTCAGTTAACAACAGAACTTTTACTGTAGCATGATAAATGCTATGATTCGAAATGTTTCAATAAAACTTCTGATTGCTTACAGTTACTGTCTAATTGTTTTGCTCTGTTAACCCGTTTGCTTCCGGTAAATGTATGTTGTTCATGGTATGTATCATGAGCGATGCTCATCAACACGGCAGTGGCGGCTCCAGGATTTGGCAAGTGGGGCGGCCGTTGGGGTGGCAACTTCTAATCATGGGGGGCAACCATTTGTTGTTAGGTATGTAGTATTAAGTATAGGGTCCTAACAGGGGGGCCACTGGGGAGCCAGGCACTCAATAGGGGGGCACGGGCCCCAAAGCGCTGGTTGGTGATTGAGTAGAAATTGTTTGATGTTGTCAAACTTTCATAAATGTTAGAGAGCTTCAGACATTTTACTACATAAAAGATAAGTTGTCCTGGAGTAGAAAGATAACTGATGCTGTAGTAACAAAAGTATTTTTTTACAGTTTTCTTCATTTGTTTGTGTTAGAATGTGCAGGTGAATGTGGATGATTTTGAAATCGTCGTGGAAAGAGTTTCATCTGAGAGGTTGTTTATTAGCAATTGTCGTTGAATTTGAATCGATTAGTAGGATTTCTCTGTATTTTTCTTTGTTCAGGAATATGTCTTCTGATTCTTTAGTATTTCGGTTTGCCGGTTGCTTTTCAAATATATTGCGGTGAAGTTGATCCTCAGATTTCGAACCAAAACCCTCTCCCACACTGATCTCTGGAATGACCTGTTTTTTTCTCTGGGTGGAATTGGTGTACCATTAATTGATGCTTTTAGAGTATTAGAACTTGCAAATAAGTAAGTAGTAAGTAGCCATAGCCAAAATGTGAGAGTCAGTCAAGCACGGTCATTTTATCCAAAGGGTCATCATGGTTGACACTGACTGATGCTCTATAATGGGTGCTACAGAAGTACTTAGTTATTATTATTGCTATTTATTATAGTGACTTCTTGTGTGAGTTTATAATTTTAATAAGTTTATGCATTATTTGCATCTTAAAATATCAGTAATATTCTAATGATATTCGACTGGATACTCCAAAATGTTTCCATTAGTGCAAATGAATATGTAATGTAATTTAGCATTTGTATGCATATACAAATATACTATATATACTAAATTTCATGCAATGATTCATTACTGATTGAAAATATAAGGAGTCAAGGGAAGTTTTAATTAAGGTTTTTTCTTATTCTTCATTCTTCAATAGTTAATGAATTGATGGTTAGCTTGTTTTGATGTTTCTATTTTAGGGATCTTGTGATGACGGTGAATTTTCTGCAGTTGAAGACTTGTCATGCCTTGTGTAATGAAACTTCGAGACTGACGCAAGGACAGGGATCATTTACAATAAAAGGTTGACTTTACTATGTAATTTGCTTTCAGGAACGTATATTCAAATACTCAGATTTAATAATAATAATAATAATAATAATAATAATAATAATAATAATATTAATAATATTAATATAATAATAATAATAAACTATATGTAATGTGCTTTCAGGAACGTATTCAAATACTCAGATTTAATAATAATAATAATAATAATAATAATATAATATTAATATTAATATTAATATTAATATTAATAATAAACTATATGTAATGTGCTTTCAGGAACGTATATTCAAATACTCAGATTTAATAATAATAATAATAATAATAATAATAATAAACTACCATATGTAATTTGCTTTCAGGAATGTATATTCAAATACTCAGATTTACTACTACTACTACCACTACTACTACTACTACTGCTACTACTACTACTAATAATAATAATAATAATAATAATAATAATAATAATAAACTATGTAATTTGCTTTCGGGAACGTATATTCAAATACTCAGATTTGTTGGCTTGAAATGCTGCATTTGTACTGCGCTTTGATTTGTCCGTACTTTTCAATCTGTTTAGGAGCTACAGTGAAGAGTCGTACGTCAGTTGTTTTATCTGTGAGTCGGCTGCAAACGACTGTCGTAGTAAGTTTCCTGTATTTCAGTTTTTTACGACGAAGCTTGATTAATTATTCGCTGAAATCAAAATGTCTACTTTTGTGCTTTTGGTTTCTTGAGGCTCTCAATTAATGAGCATGATTGTCTTATTGGTATTTTCCTTGCTGTCATTCCAGCCATTGAATAGATAATTAATTATAATAATTTGATGTTATTCATATATAATTGAGTTTATTAGGAAAGCATCTATAACGGTAAACCTGAAGGTGTCTGCCAAAGACTTGGTTTGAACCTGGACTTTGCAACTACAATCCAACTCACTAATTATTATACCTTTTCTTTATTATAATATATATATATATATATATATATATATATATATATATATATATATACTATTCTGACTTTGACAAAAGATTCTTAATCAATGTGTCATATAGGCAGACGATCGCAAGGTAGATGTCGATATCCTGTTGGCTGGTGGATATTTGGGATATGATCAAGGGATTTTAAAGAACTGGATTGTTTTCCTTAAAGACTGTAATGATCGTAGGCCTGATGATCAAGTGGAACATCAAATGAGCTCTAATCAACAATGTCTTCATGATGATAACTGCAGAGATAGTGAAAACATGGAAGAAGTCTTGGACCATAATAATTCCACTGTTCCGAATCAGTCACGTGAAATTGATGCATCTTATTCGACGCAGAGGTGAGTTTTATGCAACTCGTGCCAGACGTGTGGAGTTGGCTTAGTGGGTGAGTTAATTAATTTAACTTATCTGTATGAATAATTTTCAGTGTTTTGTGTATTTCATTTCAGTTTATGCAGAATCACGCTGCACGTTACTTTGATTGCAGAATTTTTTGGCATATTCCCTGTAATCGATTGCAAATGTGTCAGAACTAATCAGCCGATCGACAACAGTACCACTTCGCTCCCTTCTCCGTTCTGGCACAGAAATCATCTGGTTGCCCCCTCTGCTCAAGACAGCGGGGCTAGGGACCGGTCCTTTCGGCATGGTAACCCAGCATCGTGGAATCTGCTCCCGAAGGCTGTGACAACCAAGACCTCTCCGGATCGGTTCCTGCAACATCTCAAGACGCATTTGTTTAACAGTTCGTTCCCTGTACAATGCCTGTGACCTTTGCCACCTAGCTATGTTACTGCACTTAAGAAATTGTCAAGTTTTAATAATAATAATAATAATAATAATAATAATAATAATAATAATAATAATAATGTATGCTCTCATATTTAGTGATTCAAAAGGAAGTTTCTTGTTCCAAATTTGTGGATCAAGAACGGTAAAGCTAAGTGTGGATGCAGTCGAGGTCTCCGTTGCTGCCGTTTCTGGTTCTTGTGGTCTGGAAGCAGGAGCGACGAGTTGGAAAATGTCAGGAACCTTCAAGCCTCTAATTTCAGCCGATTTTCCTCCACGACTGGAAGACGTGCAGTACGATTTGGACGTGACGACGGTCTATTGTCAGCTGGCAAATAAAGTCGTCCATTTCGGCGAATTGAGCACGAGACATCATCGATGGAACATGCTCATCTATGCCAGCGTCATCATTGCCAAGGTGATCACATTTTAATCTGCGGAAATTAAGCGTATAGATAATTAATCGTAGGTTCTGAATCGATGTTGTGTATTTACTTTGTCTGTTTAAGATTGTTTAGACTAGTGGTTCTTAACCTTGTTTGAGGTACCGAACGTTACGAACCCCACTGACATGATTTGAAAAGTTTCTTGAATCTGATACTGATTGAGCGTACGATATTGTAATGAGTTGCATTAGCCTGCACGTCTGGAAATGCTATTAAATATGCATGGATGCATTGGTTATTTATCTCTGCTATGTATTGCAACATATGCTTGAGCCAGTAGCGTGCAGAGGGGTGTCAGGTGGGGCGGGGACCCCAGGCACCCACCAGAGAACGCATAAAAATTGACCCGGTGACCTTTTTTGCTTGTCAACACTCTTTTTACAGTAAAACCCTTCAAAAGTATCAGTTTAGCCCTGTGCACACTCCAGAGGGGGACATAAAAATTATTGTGGCAACCTTTTTCCCCTTGTCAAAACCAGGTATATACCAGATAATGGGGGTATCCAAATTGACTTTGGCCTTGGGTGCCCATAACTCTCTGCATGCCACTGGCTTGAGAATTCATGGAAATCTACGTTAACTTATAAGATTCTATCACTCGGTTTATTTATATTATCAGCATGTGTTGAATTTCTTCAAGTCTTGTGGTGCTGTTAGCAATTGTCATAAACATCTTTTTGAAAAACGCATCTGTTTGGGTTGGGTTATAGTTGAGATGTTAAAGCACTTTTGTTGTGGGCCTCAGCCTTGTTACAGCACTATATAAATCGTCCAAGAATGAATGAATGAATGAATGAATGAATGAATGAATGAATGAATGAAACAGTAATAATGTCTGTTGCTTGCATACCAGATTTTCTGCTTTAGGGAAATCGAATGAGTTGGCAGTGGAGTCACGACGTTATGGTTGACAGCTTTCAGCTGGAGGTTTCATCCGTTTTGCTTGATGTTATCGACACCCTGATTGGTTCAGTTCTTGATCAATGGCTTCAAATAAAAAACATGAAATTACTTAAAATACACGAACGGGACATAGACGCCGAGCCTAAGCAGAGCAGGATTGACGAAAGAGCAGAAAATTCACGATTTCATCCGAGATTTCATTCAAGACCTGAAATATGTCACATTCAGCTGACAAACTTCAATGTTTTCCTTTGCTGTGAAAACAAAGGTAGCGATTTATTCTTCTAATAGACAGTTAATAACTCTGCTACCTTCTCTGTTGCATTCTGAAAGCAATGGAATTCCATTGTAACAGAACAATGTCACTTTCTTGAATAAATGTTACATCTTTTTGCAATTTGTTCAAACTCTGCCATAGTCGGTGGCAAGCCTGGTTTAGAAAGGAGCCACACACACACACACACACACACGCACACATACAAAGCACACATAGATGCTGATCGTCTTTGATACGGACGCGTCTTTAAACATACACAACACACACGCACAATTTGTTCAAATGCATCTCCACAGTTTGTCTCAGAATCTATGGTATAATATTCTTGGCTTTGTATATAGCTGCTGCAACATGTAATTCAGTCCATGTTAAAAGTACATGGCAACAGATATTCACAATAAGTAATCTGGTATCCTGTTATGCTGTTGCATTACAGCACAGCCATAATTGGTTAACCACTGTAATTACTATGGCCAGTTTGTGCTGTCACATGTGGCTGAAACGTTTCTCAAATGTGGTTTTCTGCTTTGTGTTAATGATGTGGATGATTGGACTCTGGTTTTTTGGTACCTGATCTTTTATACACATTATGGATAGGTCACTTTTGCATTTGACCACATTGCTATTTGTTATTTTATGTGGTTGCCATTGTTTGCACTTGTTTTCACTAAATTAAGATAAAGAATGATGTAATAAAGGAAGAGGAAGAATAGGATTAAGAAGGATAAAGTAATACACACACACACACACACACACACACACACACACACACACACACACACACACACACACATATATATATGTGTTATCATTGATTGTTCGAATGGATTAAAATGTCTTCAGAAATGTCTCTTATTTTGATCATAATAGCCACGTCCATGATTCGAGCGGATGCAGTGATCTTGCAGAAGAGATCTCAAAACGTGGTAATGACCTTATCGGAGGTCAAGGTCACTTACTTTATGCAAATATTTGAGGTGAGCTGTTTGTTTGGCAGTGGTGTCCATGTCTTATTCTTTGTTCTAATACTGTAAGAAATTGAAACCTTTTATTATTATCCTGAGGAACTTTGCATGGGTAGAATTTGTGATTTGCAGATTTCTCCCATTTTCCTTGTGACTGCGATGAAAAAAATATGTGTGGCATGTTTAACTGATAATTTTCATCCCCAGAGCTTTAGTTTCTATTTATTCACCCCACCTTTGCTGAGTATGCCACATATTAAATAGCCTTTAATATTTTTAAAAATATTGCACTTCCAATATTTTCACTAAATAAAACTCAACTTGCAGTTCTTTCATATAAATTATTTATGGATGCCACATGTCAACCATTTCAGGAAAAGTAGAAAGAGATTAGCTGTAACTACTTTTTTAGTAGCAAAATTGACTAGTGTCTCTACAATTGCTGCAATGCGCTCCTTGTGTTAATTAAGGTCCAGCCGATTCTTCGTTCGGCTGATTTGCACGACTTCATTATGTACGTTAGATCGACCGAAATTCAGTTCAATCGAGCTGAATGTGCACAGGTGAGGTTACAATATGTTTTGTTTTGAAATAGTCGGTGAATTTAATAGTTCTTTTTTTCTAAAAAGCTAACACTGTCTTAGTAATTGAGATACATATTTTAATCTATATGGGATTCCAGAAGTGTTCCCATAATGAGACTAGGGCATGGTGAAAATTATTTTTCACTTCAGATGTTTCATTGAAATCCAGAATTTACAGTGGCAGTGGCATGGCATCAGCAGTAGTAGTTCTAATGATAGTAGTAGTAGTAGTAGTAGTAGTAGTAGTAGTAGTAGTAGTAGTGGTGGTGATGGTGGTATTGGTGGTGGTCATGGTGGTAGTAGTAGCAGTGGTAGTGGTAGTAGCTGTGGTAGTTGTTGTTGTTGTTGCAGTAGTAGTAGTTGTTATTGTTGTTGTTGTTGCAATAGTAGTAGTAGTAGTAGTAGTAGTAGTAGTAGTAGTAGTAGTAGTAGTAGTAGTAGTAGTAGTAGTAGTAGTAGTAGTAGTAGTAGTAGTAGTAGTAGTAGTAGTAGTAGTGCTAGTGCTAGTGGTAGTGGTAGTAGTAGTAATACTGTCATTCAAGCAGTAGTCTGCAATAGGTGGTTTGATTGTCACTCCTAAAATGATAACTTCACTCCCAAAATGATACTCTATCTGATTATAATTAATTGATGCATACTGGTAGTTCTTGTGTCAGATTTTTGCGTGCGTATCTAAATATAAAGCAGAGAAAAGGCCAACACAGTTTTGGAAACTGCTTTCATCTGATGCTGTAGTTTTAATTTGTTTTCCAGCAGGGACATCTTGAAGTAACGATGCAGGATGGCATTTTTGTTTCGTGGTCGATGGCTGTTCATATGTGTGTTCATCAGGTTCTATCCCATGTCTTGTCTCTTACTCAAAAGTATCAAGGTAAGCTTTATTCCGATAGTATTTATTGTTTGTATTTGTGAAATTGGGCATGTGCTAAGAGGAGAAACATTGCTTAGAACAGTAATGGAGAGAAGTATATCAGGAAGAAAGACAAAAGGCAGACCAAGGATGATGCTGTTGGACTGGATGATGAAAACAGATGTATAGCATCACAAAACACATGGAGAAATCAAAGAAGAGGCAAGGCACATAGAGGAATGGAAACTATGGAGCCCTGAACCTGTCTCAGGACAGAGAAACTGATGATGGTTATTTGTGAAATGAGTTTAGCAACTACCGCTTCATGCTGCTTTTGCTTTTGGCACCAAGCTATGTTATAGCGCTATAGAAATTATCGAGATAATAATAATAATAATAATAATAATAATAATAATAATAATAATAATAATAATTCTTATTTGTTGAGGCTATCATTACATGTTCTGTGAATCTTTCTTGTCAATGTTTCTTTGACTGCTTTCAATTTACTTGATACAATTCTCTTCAGTTATTTAGCTTGATCATTGTTCTGTATTTAACATCTAGCTCTGATGAAGGGTGAATCGTCAGGCGAATCAAAGAGAGCGGCAAAGACTTTCAATTTATCTGCGTCTGTTCGAGGCAGAATTCAGCTTGAAATGCACCTGCAGAACGATCACAGGTGAGAAATTTCGTCTTCAGAGTTTTAAAAAATTAATACAACCCGATTTGAACAAATCAAATTTTCATTTGTTGGCTTTAGCTTACATTTTCTATTGGCATAAAATAATCTTTGCAGGCCCCTTTTATTTCGGTGACAGAATCTGACAGTCATGAATTACTTTATTACCTATGGATGTGGTTGCCTTAGTGGATTGCAAATCTTAAAACACTTCACAATCAAAAGTCACATGTTATTACTGGTATTAAGAAAATGACTCTATATAATTGCAGTAGTAGTAGTAGTAGAAAAATGACTCTATATAATTGCAGTAGTAGTAGTAGTAGCAGTAGTTGTAATAGTAATAGTAGTAGTAGTATTAGTATTAGTAGTAGTAGTAGTAGTAGTAGTAGTAGTAGTAGTAGTAGTAGTAGTAGTAGTAGTTGTGTTGTATTAGTTGCCACAAGCAGCAGCAGTAGTAGTAGTAGCAGGCAGAGGAATAGCAGAATCAGTAGCAGTAGTAGTAGTCATTGTAGTTGGTGGTGGTGATGGTAGTAGTAGTGATAGTGATAGTAACTGTATAGAAAGCCCAGGCAAGGGTTGCAGTTTAAACATAAACTTTAGGCTGTTTGCTATATTATGACAGTTTTGATGCAGGTTGTGCTCAATAATAGACGTGTTTTATGGGTTTCAAGAAATGTCTTGAAAATCTTTTATTTCATGAATTTATCTGTGATTTATTTAGAGTATTTTTTACTGCTTTGGAGGCTTTGTTGAGAAAGTCTGATCTGCAGACGTGCTTCCTGTGCCCACGAATTGATATTTTCTTTGACGGTCATGACGTTTTCCTGCTTGAGGTAATTATAATTAATTATCTCTTAAATAATTTTATTTTCATAGCTTAATAATTATTATTATCATCATGAAGACTTCTAGAAGTTTATAGAGGATTTATGAAGAATGATGAATGACGATGTATTGCAAATGCCAAAAATCAAAATGGAGATGTCAGCACATTGGCAGTAAAAGCATTATGACTGCTGAAGCTTTTCCCTTTTCACTCTGTCGTTTATTGCTGATTGTTATTGTCTATTAACTTGAAGGCTTTAGCTGATTTCTTAACTTTGCATCTTGGTAGAATGAAAACAATGCATATTGTTGTGCTAAAATAATTAAAATAGTTATAATTAAATAATTAAATTAATAATAAATTAATAATTTGCTCTTATGAGAAGCTTTATTTTTCTCAGGGAATTAATATCAGTTCACAAGACGCCAAAGGCCGTTTTCGAAGCGAAAGGGCGAGTGCTAAGAAGCTGGAATCGACAACTAACAGGGCCTGCAGTATAACTTTTGACAAATTTCACATTGTCTTCCCATATCAGTACAACTTTGCTGAATGTTTTCAAGAGGTAATTGCCTCCCAATCAGTGGCGGCTCCACAGGGGGTGCCGGGGGACCCATACCCCCTGAGTGCCTGCCCCCATGTTGGTACCCTATACTTAATACTACATACCTAACAACACATGGTTGGCCCCCATGATTAGAAGTTGCCACTCCAATGCCCCCCCCACTTGCCAAATCCTGGAGCCGCCACTGCACCCAATCAGTTACTAATGACTTCATTTTGTTGCTCAATAATGGCTCTATTGTTTTACACTGCAAAATGTTTTTGCACAGAGCCTGTTGATGCTTTTAAGGCAGTTAACAGGGCTTAACAGTTATGAAGGCAAGAGAACTAATTTTTTTCTGATTTACTTACTGCATGCTTGTGATCAAACTGTGGGCTATACTGTAATAGTGTCTTTATTTAAAAAATAGGAAACACAGGATTAAATTAACCCCTTAACTGTGTATTTAACTGTAACTCAATGTAAAATGGACAGATATATCCGGGATCCCCAGTTAAGGGGTTAACTTAATTAAGTATCCTGAGAGTTTTCCCAATAAACTTGTTGTAGTCATTCACCATTTCAATATTCAACAGTTCGCCCAGCGATCAGAGTTGCGTAGAAGTGCGGTTGCAGATTTCGCTAAATCTAGGAATTTTTAGTGACTTTCGTTGCCTGACGCCATGCTGTCAAGTTCAGCAGTAACAGCTGCGATCTCTATGGATAACTATGGTGCAGTATATCAGTGTTGTGGGGCGGGAAGAGATGGCAGAAGTCGTTACACGCCGGAGAGGCACGCCGAAGAAGTGAGGTTCAAGTCCCTTGGAACCCCTAATGTCGATTCGGCCTTCATATTTGCCAGATGGAGGTAGCAACTCAGTAGCAGATTTATCCGAGAATGATGGCCCTGTATGATGTAGTATGCACCATAGTTTAAATGGTTGGTTGGTTGGCAAGATTGATGCATGTTTTTTATCAATGTCCGTTTGATTTAATGTTTATCTTAGCTTAAAAATGTGAACAAATGGAGAAAAATCATGTACAGAAGAAATCCGTCGCAGGTTGACAGTGCAGAAAAAATCGCACCGGATCTTTTGATTGCTGCTAAGGTAATGGTATCTTTCTTGCAATCAAAGAAAAAGTATTGTCAATTGTCTGTAATCCTAAGCCGATCATGTCAGATCTAATCAATCTTCATAGTTTTATCCCTGACTGGTCATGCTTCTGGTCTGCTTTTCAAGACCTGCTCTATCTTGTGATTTTGTAATGTGTTCACGCAGTTCTTATAGGACGAGTTACCGTATTAATCAGTACGTTAATAATAATAATAATAATAATAATAATAATAATAATAATAATAATAATAATAATAATAATAATAATAATAATAATATCTATGTTCCCCAAGCATGTGACTCATTATTTCTTAAATGAATGCTCTTGATCCCAGTATAAGTAATTTTGCCACTGCTGATTCTATCGCCTTCATTTTCAAATGACATAAAACTCATCTCTCTCTGTCACCATGCAGTGATCGCAGCGGAGCTCTTAGGAGCGAAGTTTCAGAAGAGACGCTACATGAATATTCTGTTCAATTACATTACTTTACCAGATTGTAAAATTTTTTTCTATTTGAGTCATCTGTCTGAGGGGAAATTGGCATCTGACAGTTACTGTTTTTATAGAAATTACGAATTCTGACTTTTTCAGACTTTTCTCGTCCAACTTTGCGATGATCCGTTTGAGGTGAAACTTCGGCATATTTATGAGGTTAGTGGTTAGTTTTTTTGGCCACCGTCGATTGTTCCACTTTCGAATCAGTCATTCAGCTGGTCATAAATGTCAACTCGTTTGTCATTCTTCACGATATTATGTATAGTTTTATGCTTGCAGACAAACATTGTGAATTAAGGCGAATACATTAATTCAATTACATTGAATCATCCAGGATAATAATAATAATAATAATAATAATAATAATAATAATAATAATAATAATAATGGGAAAAATTTTCCAGTATAGGTAATATTTTTTTCTTCAAATTTTATTTTTTAACTGGTGCTTCAAAAGTTTGTCATCATCATTGCAGTTGCTGCTACTGTTATTATTACTATTAATCAATATGGAAGATCTGTAGAAATGGCAGTAACTGGGTTTGATTGTAATTTGTATCTTTTCATAATTCTGTGTGCTACTGTTTATTTTTTTATTTAAATTTAAAATTATAATTATTTTACATGTCTTTTGATTATGACTGCAGACACGTTATTTTTTCGTGTATTGATCCGAAAAGTGTGCTGCCACTAGATACGTTTGCAGTTTGCAATTATTAAAGCATTTCTCTTGAGCAGACGCAGTGCGACGTTGAAATTATGAGCGAGAAGAGACAATCGGCCTTGGACCAGCGTATTGATGATCTGCAGAGGACACAGGGATTGATTCCAGGTACACGTGTGCATATTTAATCATGTCATGCATTGTGTTGTTTGTTGGCATGATGCGTTTGGATTGATTGTCTTAGATCGGGGGTACTCAGGCCGCGGCCCACAGTCCGGACCGCAGCGATGGTTCTTGTGGACCGCCGCAGCTCTTTGAATATGTGTATGAAAAATTTTGAACCTGAATTTCAGTGGCTTTCAAAACGTGAAATGCTGCACTAAATCGCCCAAATCCAGTTATTAATATAAATATTGGCTTGCTTACTTACTTACTGTTGTCATTACAATCATACGTCGACGTATTTCCGTTTCTGTCTTTGTACTGTTCCTGCTTTATTACAGCTTTTGGTCACTTTGTATTATATCTTAACTAAAGTCTTTATAATAGGCCAGTGCATCTAAGCTCACCATCTACTTCTAAGTTTACTTACAAATTCTGTGACTGGGGTTCCACCCAAGACCCCGCTATGATCGCTGATGACCTTGAAAACATTTTTCAGGCGGTGGGCCAATATGTTGTCTTAAAATCTAAATTTATTATTTGTATTTTGGGATTTTATCATTGTTATCTGTTGTCTTGGTGCACTTATAACAGTCTATTAACCCCTTTACCGTGTATTTAACTGTAACTCAATGTAAAATGGACGGATATATCCGGGGTCCCCAGTTAAGGGGTTAAGAGGACTCATAGTTACTCGTAGTTGCTTACTATGCTGAAGTAGGCATAGGAATAATATGACTTCCATTGTAAGTTGTAAATAATGGACCCTCACGAACGGTGGAAGACGCAATGTGGACCGGGTTCAAAAAAGTTTGAGTACCCCATGTCTTAGAAGATTAATTTTCCTCGTTTTCAATATTGTGTTAATTACAGAATGTTTTGATTTGCTGTGTATCGCGGTGTAGCATATTAATTATATTAATTCCCATTCATAATAATAACTCCACAGTCATTATTATACATAATAATAATAACTCTTTATATATAATAATGACTCCCCAGTCATTATTATACATAATAATAATAACTCTCTATATAAAATAATGACTCCCCAGTCATTACTATAGTCATTATTATATGGGAGTCATTATTATATACTGTACCGATAGTCATTGAATTTGCTCAGAAAGTCTTTTTTACAGTGGCTGTTATTGAGTAAGTATTACTCTATGATGCCTTCTGAGGCTGATATTGAACCTACTGGTTAGTGTGTGCAGCTTTAAATTGACAGCATTTATGAGATCTGGCTATTTCCTGATGCAGTGAAGTAAGTTAGTAAGTATCTTGTTACAAATTGAAGTAAGTATGTAAGTAAAATCTTGTAGATTTATATCGTGCTCTGGAAAGTAGTACAGTGAATCATACTGACAGCGACCTGCATTGTTTAAATGGACATTGTAGCTAGCAAGATCGAGGAACTGTATTTCCTTCTGAGTCAGAAGACGTCTGTGGATTACATCCAGAGAATAAAATCGTTATTCGAAGACAGTCCATTGAGAACAAACCTCCTCTCTTGGACGATGAATGGTCTGGAGGTTTTTGCGCTTGCCGACACGTCGTACCACGAAAAAGAGAAAATCTTGAAGCACATGAAAGAGATTGATCCTGATAGGTGAGAATATCAGTCTTCTGATATTTTACGTTGCCTTAGAGTGAGCAGTTTCAGTTGTTAATTTTTTTCTTCCTTTATTAAGTTTATTTTCTTCTATGTTCGAGGCATTTCTTTCTATCTCATGAGCCCAGTAATTGATAATGGAAGCTTCAACCTTTATCTCCCCTAAATTCCTATTGGAAGAACCCAATTCCTCTGCATGCCTGCTCCATAGCTACCCCTTTCACTCTATTGTAGCAGCTGGGGATAGTAATAGAACTATGTAAATACCATCACTAACAGTCAACTGGTTATCACTAATATTTAATTTAATATATGTTATAACCACTCCAATAGCTAGCTATTGCTATAGCATCTGCCTGTCCCATATAGATATATGTTAAATACCTGTCTTCATATGTATGTTATGCATGTATGTATGTATGTATGTATGCTGAATGCTGTCTCATATAGATATATGTTAAATACCTGTCTTCATGTATGTATGTATGTATGTTATGTATGTATGACATGTATGTATGTATGTATGTATGTATGTATGTATGTATGTATGTATGTATGTATGTATGTATGTATGTATGTATGTATGCTGAATACTGCCCATGTGAAACATAAATGGCTGTGAAAAGTGCTTCAAACATCTCAACCCAGTTCTGTTGACAGTTCTTGGTTATATTATTTTAGTACAAGTTATTGTATTTGGTTCACTAAATACTGCACAGTTGTTTTCAGTACTGAAACTGATTATTTGACTTACATGGATTTGTCAGGATGCTCAAACTGAAATATTGGTCTTACAGGATTTGTATTGGACCGCCAAACTGAAATATCGGATTTAGGTGCAATGGGGTTAAAGATATTGCGTAATACAATGCATTGTTTATATTGCTAAAGTTATTATTGCAATTTATTAAAGATTTGATGTAGACAAACTTCAAATCCATTTCATGTGCTGGCCAGTATTTTGTTAAAACCAAGCTATACTGTTATGCCATTGAACATTTAGGACTTTATACCTCTTTTGGGGAAGATTATGTTAGGTATTCTTTTGGGTCCTAAATGGTCTGTTTATTGCACGATCTTTTTTCTTATTTCTTTGCAGTCCTATTCCAGATGAAGAAACCTCAACTTTGTTTCGCTCTTCTGTCGAACCATAAGCGCCAACGCAGAAAAACTTACGTTCCAGATGCGTGACTTTCCACATTCCATGCTTGACATTCGCGATTTGCACGTCTGGGGTCGACTTATTGGAGCCGAGCAACTTGGAGCTCCCAAGGGTACGGCGTTTCAGATGGAGTGACGTCGACTTTTAGAAATTTATGTACAATTTAATTAAATAAGTTAGGAAGCAACATATATATTGAGTGATCTTAAGAACAGTATTCTTTAATGAAAAAGAGGTGAGATGAATGACATTGTGCCACAACATTGTCACTTCATTTTGATCAAACATGTCAAATTTGATTGAAATTTTGTTGATTGATGATAGTATGATTGATACTTTTGCACTTCTATGGCACCAGTGATAGCACTCAAAGGTGCTTATCAATGGTACTCCAAATAATTATTCATCTGCAAATAAGTCAGGTCAGAGATCAGGGTTGTTATGATTATCTATATCAGGGGGTATTCAACTAAATTTTATGAGGGGCCACATTTTGTTATGAAGTGCCCAAGAGTTGGATGTTTTTGAAAAAAATATACCGGTAGTTCGTGGGTCACAGAAAGCAGATAAGTTGAAAACAAGACATTAAAAATATTTAATAAATATTTAAAAAGTTATTTATCATTTCAATATATCTTTGTGGGCCATTTCACACCACTTGGCAGGCCGGATCTGACTCACTGGCCGCCATTTGAATACCCCGATCTTATTATGTTGTTTGGCAGTTTCAGTTGCATTAATAAGCAAAATGAAATGGATAGATCAGTTGCTTATTTTTTAAATAAATATATTTCCAGCCAGAAGATCTGCTGTGATAGATATGGGTAATCCATGGGGCAGTTTGTCCATTGAGCGCAACATGCCACAGATGAAATTCTATCATGACTTCAGTGCCGGTAAGCTTCTTTATGTCACAGTCGAAAGCAGAGTAGTTTTCTGATTAGGAAATATCTTGGCAAGCATCGCCTTTCAATTAAAAAGACTATTGGTTTAACGATTTTAAACGCTTCTGACAAAAACTTCACAGAAAAACCATTGTCTTCGAAGACTTCAACGCACACAAAATTTTGAATCTGAATTTTCTCTGGATCTTGATAGCTGACAATTTCTTGTATGAGACGCACATCTCTCGAGATCTTGGAATCAATCCTGTTGATGTATATGAGTTAAAAGTGTTGTTCATTTTAAAATACTTGTACTTATTTTTCATCGTGTTTGAAACAATTTTTCGGTCATGCTATCGTTGGCTCTAATAATAATTACTCGAGCTCACGTTGTTTAGACGTTGTCTCTTTTGACATCTCCTATGGACCCTGTTGGGAGCCGACGATGGCCCAAGTGAACCTGGCTTTAAACAAAATCACTCGACCTTCCGTCGACCCAAGCCCGCCGTTGCCTTTCTGGGACAAGATCCGACTGCTGCTACACGGCCGACTGACCATCTCTGTCCAGCAGTCACGATGGCTTTATCACGCCTCGCTTGACCCGTACAACACAACAGAATTCATGGACTGGACATGGTCAAACTTTCTTCTCGACTGGACGAATGGTAAGGGACGTCCTAATTATATTATTAACCCTTTTGCTCCACATAACCGATATTTGGTTTCGTAGCATATTGGGTATACAGATTGCCAAAGTGAAAGGGTTAACAGTAGACAAAGACTTTACTGGCAAGTACAGAGTTTTGAGCATTCCTGTTATAAACAGACTCAATCTGTTAAGTTTTGCCTTACAATAATATTACTGATATCTGTGATCAATGCTGTTTTATCAATCCTTATAACTGACATTTCCGAATTCAGGATTTATATATTCCTGGAAAACAGGACTAATTGACCAATTGCTTTAAACCTGAACAATGTTTTACCAATTAATAGCCTTTAATAGGTTAATGTTATTATACCAACATTACTTGTATATATTTTTGTTTAGTGGCTTTATATTTTGTTACTTAATATTTTTATACTTAAAATTTTGTTTTCAGCAAAGTGGATCTTGCACGGTGATCTCGACGTGTATTCAAAGACAGCGTCAAAGTACAACGACTGTCGTCTTCTTCGCCTTCCCAATCTCAGACTAAGGTAAGTGTCTTTGTCGAATAGTGAATGGTGTGTTTTAAAAGTTTTTGGCAAATTTAGCACTTCTTGAAGTGTCTCCATATTGTGTTCTTGGATAAGACAATTTGAGGTATTTTAGTTCAAACTGTGTCAACTTTGTTGATGTAAAGTCATTTGTTCATATGTGGTTGTCTAATGGATGCATCTAATCTTTGGCTTTGTCTTGACTTCTAATCTAGTCTAATCTTAAACTTCTATAGTGCCACTTCATAATGCACAGGAGCATCAACCTATGGCACACCAAATCCAAATCATTAAAGATCCAGGTCAAATTCAGGGCATCCGGATGTACAAACTGATGTATTATTGACCAGTTTTTTTTCTTTAGTTTGCTTTTCCTATGTCTGCATCAGGCTTATTCAGCTTAGCATGACTGATTAATTTGATTTTTAATGTAACAGTGATTAGGTACACTCCATAGGCCAACATGGATGCGTCGGATAACTGAAGGTTTAGCGCCTTCAGTTTTACATGGCAACGGCTGAATGAGGACAGATTGCCAGCCTTTCCCTGACCGCCTTTCCTTCCACTGAGTTAACACCTGATGTACTCATTCACAGCTGAGTCGACTGGGGGCACTCGGGACAGAAACAACCGAAAGGTTTCTGCCACGGCCGGGAGTTGAACCACAGACCTCAAGATTGGCAGACCAGTGTGCTAACCACTGCTCCACCGTGCACCACAGTGATTAGTTGCTGCATCTATATTTTAAGTTTTACGAAGATGCTGACATTAGGGACGATGATTTTATTTGAACAATAATTAGTTAATTAATTAATTGTTTGTTTCTGTAATGCTGCAGCATTCATCTTGAATGGTTTTGTTGTGGCGATCCAAATGACCACCATTCTGCGATGCCTTCTGCACCAGAGAAGCTTTTAGAATTTGACATTAAGGTATTTTCATTGTATCATGTTTGCTTTATGAGATGGGCTGTTACTACCCAGAAGCTGGGAACACCTCTGAGTAGAAATATTAGAGGTGCTATCAGGGATATTTCCAGGATTGTGAATTTGGAGGGGTGTCGATCTCAAATTGTGAGGGTGTCCTGAGCCAATTAGTATGCATTTTGTATGCACACCATTGTCACATTACCAAATTTTGGGGGTGTCGACCTTAAATTGGGGGGTGTTGGGGGGTGTTAGGGGGTGTAAAAATATCCCTGGGTGCTATATAAGTCCCTTATTACTTTACATTATGTGAACAAATAAAAGGCTGTGTTTTATTAGTTGCATCAACATTTTAAGTTTTGGTTTTGTTGTTTGTTGTTTTGAATAATGACTGTGCCTGGTTTCATTAGTTTCTCATTGAAGCATTGTTAGCCGCTAGGAAGTAGTTTGTCATACACTGTATTTTGCTTACTTACTTACGTTACTGCCAAAGTCTATCCGGAGCATTTCTTAAATTAATTTTGTATCCATTGAGTCTCTTGGGATTGATGTCTGATTACTAAACTGCTGGGTTAGACTCAAAATTGACAAATCCCATTTTCTGCTCCAGTGATTAAAAACTGCCAATTTCTCAATTTAGAAAGTACTCCAACAAAGTGGAACATTAAGAGAAACTCTGGAATGAAACTGGGTTGTCTTCATCTACTTGTGCCTCACAAGATGTGTTGCAGTATATAGGTCTCTTATTAATTACATTGCAGTACAGATCAGGCACTACAGTTACATTTTTCTGTAATGGGGACATTCCAGAGTTTCTCTTAATGTTCCACTTTGAGGTACTCTTGGTCAGTACTTTCTAAATTGAGAAATTGGATAACGGAGGGCTCTGATATTTTAGAATCTGTTAAAATGTAACAGCAGAAAAGTGCTTTCATTTGTCAAATTTCATCTATTGATGATATTATCTTTATCTTTATCTTTCTCGACGACTTCTATAGCGCCGTACTCACGACGAAGGCCGAAGTCAAAGGCGCTTTGACATAATTTGGCATGCTGATGGCGAACGTAGGATAACAAAGACAGCGTAAAATGTTAGTAGCTATTTCTTGATCTATAACTGCATTTCTTATTTTTCTCTAGGATGAGACGTTGATTTCTAATAAGACGAATTTGGTGTTTGTTTGCAGGACTACGACTCGTATAAGATGTTCCGTTCTAGGAGTCTTGGCATAAGTTTCCGTTTTGAGGTTGGGCCGATGGAGGAAAACAAAGAAGATATTCCTTGTTGTCTTTTCTACGCAAGCACGTTGCGTTGGATGGACAAAATAAAGGTTGTTACAACAAAGAATTTTGGTAGCATCGTTGGTCTGTAGAGCCGAAGGAAGTGAGCTTGAGACTTGCAGTAGCTCTGGTGACGACTCAAAACTTTATTCTATTGCAGTGGTAAAATGAGTAGTATTGGTAACTTTGTGAAGGTTACCATAGATAGGTTCGGCAGAATGACTGACCACGGTCCACCGATGAATGGCCTAGCCACCTATGGGCTGATGGCCATGAAACCGGGGATCAGCACCAGCTCCTATGGGCATTAAGCCTATGGATGAATCTTTTTGTTATGTTTTACAATGAATTTCGGTTTTATTTTATTGTTTATCATGATTAGATGCTACTGTTTTATATCTGAAATGGGTTTCTTTTGTTGTCCGTGCAGATGTGTATAAACCGCGTGTCTCGTCCAATCAAGCGAGGACCTTTGTATCGTACTATGTTTCCCAGAAAGAGGGCTCTGACTCGACATATTCAGTAAGTTGAAGATATTGCAAAAACTTTTTGTGTCAGTTGTTGATGTCATCTATTTATTATTATTTACATAACTTTCAAACAAAATTGGCTAGAAAACACACAATTAGCTTTCTTTGATTG